>SNQJ01S0040178.1:29044-43360 GCA_010110895.2 Picea sitchensis
CTCGAATCCTTCCCATTATTAATTTCCCATCTAACTTATCATTTGTCATAAATTCATACCAACCCCAACCACAAATGAAATACTTAATTTTATTTATTGTTGCATTTCTTAAATCAAAAGAATAATTAAATAAATGATAAAACCTAGTTAGTTCAATAATTAGTTGATTTAATTTAATTTAATTGATTATAATCATTAATTAATTTAACTGGGTGTTACATACACCCACCCTTCAAGAAACTTTGTCCTGAAATTATAGTAACTTACAATACAAGGATAGTAGTAACATGATTCATACATCTAAATCAGATAGGCACATCATTAATTTAAACATTCATAAATACTAGTATACATGCGCAAGGCATGTATGCATAGCTAGCACATACAGGACTCACACGTGTACTAATGACAATAATTATCACATCTAATGCAACTCATGTATGCTTCCAATCCAATCAACAATGTTATTAATTTCATAAAGAATAATAAACCATTTACAATATTTGCATAATCCATCAATTATAATAATTTAACACAAGAAACATTCACTTGGATAATTGTAGTTCAATTAAGAATTTATTTATTTATTTTTAAACAAGAGAAAATCAAACACTTATGCTATAATATTAAAATCCCACACACTCTCAACTAATTCTAATCATCATGCCTCCCTAACCTACTTCCCTCTTCCATCCCTATCCTTCCTTTGTTGGACTATCCTGGAGCGTCAATTGTATTGACCTAACTCCATATAGAACCCATAAGCGGAAGTGTAAACTACCTTGACCAAGCTTCCCCAACAGGAAAATGGAAATCATCATCACATTTCTAGGGGAGAGTGATCTAACACTGTCCTCCCACGACTCCAGGTTTCAGAGGATACACAATGGGTAATGCCTCCACCCCTCATGATAGAACTAGGGTCAACACCCTATCATGGACCATACAGTGGCACTGTGTTGCTGGGATTTTGTCATCGTATATTTAGTTTCAGACAGTCTCACTACCTGACAACCTACACTGGCCCACATATCATAGCAATGCATTTGAACCAACATAATTTCACATACAAATATTCATACCATATTGTTTCTCAGTCGATGTTCATGAAATCAACCCTTTATTATCATTATCCTTTGGCTATTTCATAGCCCATTAACCTGCATATTAGTTATAACGCAACTCAAACATATCCATACACAAATTATCATGTAAACACATTTAACCATATCATCAACTCGGTATCCACGTACCAACATATTTAAATTTCAAAATTTTCAAGCTATAAATAGGTTGCATAATATCCATCATAAATCACATAACAACAAACATTCATAATATTTACATTCACATAGGTCCATATGTCCAACATTTAAAGTGTCAATTAATCAATGTTCCACAGATCATAATAAATTAAAGATACGACTAGGCCATAAGTAATTCTAGTTGTCTAAGTCAAAATGGGTCATTACATACACCCATCCTTCGGGAAACATAGTCTCGAGCTGGTAAAAAAAGTGATGGATGATCTTTTCGTGAGGTCTTTGTATCCTCCCAAGTAGAATATCCTAGGCTATGCTTGTCCCACTAGACCTTAAATTGGTCCACCAAACAATTCCTGAGCTTTCGGACCCTATGGTCCAATATGAATAGTGGTTTGACCATGATGGTTCTTGTGTCCAATACCTGCAATTCCTTCAAAATTAGTTTGTGATATTCGTCGATGACATAATGAACTAGAACAAATACATGAAAAACATTATGATTTTTATGCAAGTGGGATGGAAGTACGAGACGATAGGAAACATGTCCAATTCTCTCTTGGATTTTAAACGGTCCTATAAATTGAGGTGACAACTTTGTCCCTTTCCCAAAACAAATGGTACTCTTACTAGGACTGATACAAATGAAAACATGATGTCCCACTTTATAACTTCATTCTATCCTATCTGCACTAACATAACTTTTTTGTCTATCATGTGCCTCCTTTAGTCATTGTATAATATGAATCACATGTTCCTCCATCTATTGAATCAATTTTGGCCCTAATGTCACTCGGTATTCTAACCTTTCCCAACTCAATGGTTTCTTGCATGGCCTTCCATACAAATGTTCATGGGGTGGAATTCGAATTGAGCTGTGAAAACTATTATTGTAGGTGAAATCTACCAAAGGTTGGTACTTATCCCAATGGGTTTGATTATCCATAACATACATCCTAAGCATATCTTCCATAACCTTATTTACTCTTTCAATTTTTCCATCTGTTTCAAGATGATATGTTGTGCTTAACTTCAAATGAGTCCCCAATGTTGACTGCAAACTTGCCCAAAACCTATATGTGAATCGAGAGTCCCTTGCTAAAATGATCTTCTTGGGTAACCCATGAAAACAATTGACTTCACTTATAAAAGCATGTGCCACATTAGTGACATCATAAGTGTCTATGACTAGAATAAAATGAACACTCTTGGTCAAATGATCAACTATAACAAGAATGGAATTGTGCCTCAGCAATGTGAGTGGAAATCCCACAACTAAATCCATAGAAATGACTTCCCACTTGGACATAGAAACATCATGTGGTTGTAGGAGACCTATCAAGTGGTGATGATAATCCTTCACTTACTGAAACTCAAGGCACTTGGCGACGAAATGGGCTACATCACGCTTCATGCATGTTCAAAAGAAAATAGTCTTCATGTCTACATACATTTTCTTCACACCTAGATGTGCACAATAAAGTGATCTATGGGATTTCTTGAGTATGATGCTTTGAATATCCCCACCCTTAGGGATGTTCATCCTTCCCTGATATCTTAACAATCCATATGCTTCAAGGCTATAACCTTCATACTTTGGCTCTAACTACCTCCCACTATGAAGGGATGAAGTAACCTTTAAATACCAACTATATCCAATAATTTTCTCCAACACTCACTCCCTCAAATTAAATTTTAATGGCATCAAGGAGAAGATATGTGGTCTCCTACTCAGGGAATCTGTGACCACATTCTTCTTTCTCTTGATGTATGAAATTTCAAAATCATACTCACTCATAAAATCACTCCATCACCTATGTTTGGCATTGAGATCCATTTGAGTGAAGAGAAGATTTAAGATTTCATGGTCTATTTTGAGCTCAAATATTTGCCCCACTAGATAATGCCTCCAAATCTTCAAAGATAGAATTACAACTGCCAAATAAAAATTACGAGTAGCATATATCTCCTCATGTTGCTTCAAATATCTTGATGCACACGTTATCACTGCCCCATTCTGCATTAGCACAACCCCCAATCCTTTCTTCGAGGCATCAATGTAGAATGTGAAGTATTTTTCCATATCTGACACTCATAGAATTGGTGTACTGGTTAGTAACCTATTAAGCTCAATGAATGCAATATCACACTCATTTTTCCACTCATCCCGAACCCCCTTGTGCTGCAAGGTTGTCATGGGTTTTGAATTATTCAAGAATCCTTCAATAAACCTTCGATAATAACTAGCTAGCCCTATAAATCTTCTCACCTCATGATCATTCTTCGGCACTAGCCAATCCATTATGGCCTTCACCTTTTCCAATTCCACATAAATTCCTTCACCCGAAATGATATGACCTAAATAGTGAATCTCTTTCTGGAAGAAAGAGAACTTTGAAAACTTTCCATACAACTTGTGATCTCTAAATCATGACAACACCACTCGCAAGTGTTCCTCATGTTCTCTTTCATTCTTGGAATAGATGGGGATAGCATCAAGAAATACATGTACAAAGCGGTCTAAGTACTTTCAAAATACACCATTCATGAGACTCATGAATATTGTTGGTGCATTTGATCTAGATTTATAAGCGGAACAAACTAACTAACAGACTAAATACAAAAACACGATATACGAAGAACAATAATAGATATCTAGTGAACAATAACTTCTATTGAATAAATGAAATAGGATGAAACTATAAAACTATAGAACTGAAAACAACTTGTTCAAATGGTGGTAGTTATCTCTGAGAACAGATGTGTCTGGTACATGTATTCGTCTAAGCAGAATGATTACAATGAGGCTCCAAAGGCATATTAACATTTTTCATGAATTCCAAAACCCTAGACATCCAAAAACCTAACCTTATGAGGTGAAACACCAAAATTTATGCGGGCCTCGATGGGTAAGTTGGTACCTCAACTTCCTGGGGTTGTAACGTTTTCATCCGACCTCCATTTTAGGCATGTGATAGCCCATTGGAAAGGTATTTTCGAGAACTACACATTATGCCATCAAACTTTGACTATGTCTATAGTTCGACTGTGGCAAGCCAAAAAAACATTGTTTAGGGCCCCAAAACGACCCTAGAAGTACATAAATATGTACTAACATGAAAACTTCCAAACCAAGTCAGTTGGATTAGGTGGGTGGCCACCAATATGCACCTGGAAGATGTGTAGGGATTCAGACAACCCGGAAAGTGTAGAGTCCATAATTACAAATAAGTACAAAAGAATATGTTGAACTAAAAATTATCAAGAGGATCCAGTTGGAATAGGTGGTTGGCCACCAAAATCCGCCTGGATTAATCCTCCCCCCTTAGGAAGTAATGGTCTCCATTGCGTTGATTTCCCCATCATGTGAGGAAACATTTGCTGAATTTGGCCCTAGGTGAGCCACTTTCCTTTGTGTAGGAACTTCCCTACCTTGACAACCCGATAAAGTTGGATCCTTTGTTGGCAAGTTCCCTTGACCTGTGTGTCCACTATCTGATCAGTGGATATTTTTTCCATGCAGTCAAGGTTGAGCTTTATTGGTGTCAATTGTTCTGCGATCTCTAAGGTGTCCAATAAAGGTGGAAAATATGTTTGAAGGAGGTCCACATTTTACACTAGGTGCAAGCCAAGGAAGGGTGGAGTGTTGATCTCAAAAGCATTGCTACCCATAGCCTTGGTGATAGTGTAAGGCCCATAGCGAAGTGGGAGGAGCTTCTGATGGGGCCATGTAAGGCACTCTTTATGAAAATGTAACTAGACCTTCTCTCCCACTTGAAACTGGTGCGGTACCATATGTTGTTCATGGCATTGTTTGTACTTAGCATTGGATTTCTGAAAAATCTCATGGACTTGTTGGTGGATGTGCTGAATCCGCTCAATGAATCTGGTGGATTTTTTGGCCTTGGACTGAACATGGGAATATTTTTCCTATGTGGTGGCAAGAGGAAATGCAACATTAAGGGGACCCAAGTTGGAATCTTGGCCCCACCTAAAATGGGCTATGGCCGGTGGAGCTATAGAGAGCCCTGTTGTAGTTGTGTTGAACATAGGGAAGACTTTCATCACAGGTACGTGGATTCTTAGAGTTGTACATGCACAGGATGTGCACAATCATCTGATTGACGACCTTTGTTTGGTCATTGGTTTGGGGGTGGAAAGAAGTGGATTTAGTTAGATTAGTGTCCAACAGTGACCAGAGACTCGACCAAAATGTGTTCAGGATCATGTTGTCCCAATCGGATATGATGGTTTATGGTATCCAAAAATGGACCCACACTCGTTCAAAGAAGAGCTTGACAGTATCTATCACTATGATGCTCTTCTTACGGGTTGTGAGGATGGCCATCTTCGAAAAACGGTCAACTACCACAAATACACAATCATTTCCTTGATTGGTGGATGGAAGGCCAAAAATGTAATCCATCGAGATGGATTCCCAAGGCCTATTGGGAGTAGGAAGAGGGGTGTACAAGCCTTTCTTATTAATGGATGGATTGGCAATGACATGGGAAGTGAAATATCTGATATACATGTTGACGTCTTGTTATAGTTTTGGCCAATAAAAATGTTTCTGTAGAATGACCACAGTTTTCTCCATGCCAAAATTTCCTTCCATTTGACTGTAGCAAGCCTCCTAGATCAACTTTGCACGCTCACCTGTAGGAACACAGAGATGACCAAGATGGCATAATAGTTCATCATGAATGCGAAAATCAATGAAATTTGTTCATGTACCTAAGAGATTATAGGTGGTGGTGAAGTGTGGAGCTTGCTGATAAATTTCGGGCCACTCATATGCCTCATGTCCAAAATAATGGAGTACGGTGGTGAGTGCAGCCACAGGAGTTCGACTGAGGAAATCAATGACACGATTTGTGCTCCATGTGTTATACTTGATGTTGAGATGGAACTGTTGTAGGTAGGTGGACCACCTCTGATGGTAGTTGTTATGTAACTTCCCCTATGCCTATATGAACTATAGAGGCTTGTGATCAGTATGGATGATTGTCTCCTTTCCCAAAATGTAATGTTTCCATTGAAAACATGCTTGTACAATGGAATACATTTCCTTGTCATAGGTGGGGTATTTTAGAAAGAATTTGAGAGTGTCTCACTATGGTATGCTATCGGATGATCGTGTTGAGTGAGAACTATGCCTACATCATAGTCGAATGCATCAGTATCAATCTTGAATGATTGTTGCAGATCAGATAAGAAGAGTACTGGAGTTGAGCACAAGTGATGCTTTAGATCATCAAATGCTTGTTTTCTTTCCTTCCCCCGTGTGAAATTTTCCCTGCCACTACCCTTGGTCACTTGGTTGAGGGCACATGCAATATGGGAGAATCCCAACATGAACCATTGGTAGAAATTGGCCAGTCCCAAGAAGCTTCGATGCTCAGTTAGTGCGGTCGAGGCTGGCTAGTCACGGATGACATGGATCTTAGTTGGATCAACATGTACCCCATGCTCATCAACAATGTATCCCAATTATTGAACCATTTTCATTCCAAAGGATCATTTTTCCAAGTTGGAATATAGCTTATGTTGTCACAGAGTGCTCAAAACTTGCTAAATGTGTTGCAAGTGCTCCTCCCAGGTTCTACTGAACATGAAGATGTCATCCAAATATACCACCATAAAAGAGTTGGTGAAGGGTCTCAATACAACATCCATCAACCTCATAAAAGTGTCTAGTGCATTTGTTGGGCATGACCAACCATTCAAAGAGACATTCTTTAGATTTGAAAGTTTTCTTCCATACATAAGTTGGTTCAATGGGAACCTGGTGGTAGCCAGACTTTAGGTCGATATTGTTGAAGAACTATTCCCCCTTGAGTTGGTCAAGAAGGTCATAAATTATGGGAATTGGGTATCAGTTCATGACTGTGACTTTGTTTAATTATTTGTAATCAATGCAGAGCCTCCAGGTCCTGTCTTTCTTCTGTACCAATATAATCAGGATTCTGCAAGGGGAGGAGGTGCGTCTGATGTGTCCCTTTTGAAGCATCTCTTGGATCCATTAGGTATAGGTTCATTGGGGGCTAGATCAATTGGATTCTTGACTTGGCAGTGTGTCGGTACCTCGATGAGTGAGGAGAAGATGTCTCTGTACTCTTCCACGATCATGTCCACTTACTTCTACTACAAAGATAGGCTTTGTGTAGAGACCACATATATGGTAGTGACCTTCTACTTACTTTGAGAACGGATCATAAAGAAGACGAACTTCTCGGTCTGTGAAATGACCTTACTGCATTTCTTAGCAGAGATTAAAGAAATAACAGTAGGCAGTTCTACCTATGGTATCATGTACAATTGTCTACCCAATGTAATAATAATATTGTGAGGTCTAGACTCATACACAACATGTTGCTTCCACAAATATGGTTGCCCTAAAAGAACATCACAAACTTCAAGGGGAGGAATATCACACAATACCTTATCTTTGAAAGGCTTGATCGCATAGGGAAGAGGGCATTGTTGGCTGACATGGAGATCTCTTCCTTTGTGAAGGCAGCTGATGGTGTAGGGTTATGGGTGTAGTTTCATCAGAAGGTCGGGCCACTTGATGACCTATGCTGATATCAGGTTCTTCTAACTTCCTCTATCGACAATGAAATGAATTTGAGCCCCCTTTACCCACATCTTCTAGTGAAAGAGGTGTTCCCCTTCCTCTGGTTCTTCTGATTCACTTGGATGGACTTTGGTGTTAGTGAAAGTGGCACTAGGCTCATCATCGATAATCTGCTTCCCTCCTTATGTATTTGATTCAAAGTCAGAATCGTCTCTGACTCAAAATATTTCATCTTGGCCACAAGTGACTACTTGGAGCAACATTTTTTAGTGTTGTGCAAAGGGATTTTATGGTATTCACACCATTTTTCCATTTCATTCTTTGACTTCTCATTACCCTTCTTCTGTTGTGGCTTGGAATGGTTGTCCTGAGAGTGGCCATATTTTCTTTGTCCATTTTTGTGTGGGTTGGGGCCACCTTTTCCCTGCTTCAGCTTTGAGGAGTTTGCAGATCCAAAATATCACCTCTTCTGCTTAAATTTATGCTCGATCTTGACAACATATCTATAATTCGTACCCAATGATGTGATGTATAGAAACTTGATTTATGTTTGAATGTATCTATGCAAAAAATCAGGGTATTTGAGCACCAGATTTCATTTAGAGTCTTTGATACCCAATTTGGTGCGCAAGGTATGGAACATATTGGTGAAGTCTGGTACCGTCTGGTCCCTTTCCTGATGCAAGGTGGTCCATCTTGTGTACTGGTCCCCGTAGCTTCCAATAGGGTAGTACTGTTTTAATGGCATCCATGAAGGAATCCCATGTGGGGGAGACCGCAAATATTGCAGATTCCTCTATGGCCTTTTCTCAGAGTAAGTAGCCCACCAGTCCTTAACATGGGGGATGGCCTTGAGGACTGCAAAAGTAATCTTTTCCCTATCGGAAAAATTGTGGACCAAAAAATACCCTTCGAGCAAATTCAACCATTTATCTACAACATTTGCATCTATTAGTCCTTCAAATAATGCAATATCAAAATGTACCTATACCTTGAAGGGGGTTTCATGGTTGCTTTATGAATATGCTTCTCCTACGGGAAACCACCAAAGGATTTGTGAAAAGTTATCCATCATTTCATTCCTTTATTGCACAGGGGATTCCTGGAGAAACATTTTAAAATGATCTCCTACTCCATCATCTTTCTTTTCGTCCCCCATGGGTTTTTGTTGAGATCGGTGTGACCGATCTTGAAAAGGCTCGACTGATTCGAGTCCCAACTTATTTTACCCATATCTTGTTGGGGACATGCACAAAGAAAAATAAAAGAAGAGCAGACTGCTCTTATACCACTGATCCAAATTTATGAGTGGAATGAATTGACTAACAGACTAAATACAAAAACACAGAGATACGAAGAACAATAACAGATATCCAATGAACAAGAACTTTTATTGAATAAATGAAATAGGTTGAAACTGTAAAAATGCATAACTAAAAACAACTTGCTTGAATGGTGGTAGTTATCTCTGAGAAGAGATGTGGCTGCTACGTGCATCCATCTAAGAAGAATGATTACAATGAGGCTCCAAAGGCGTTTTTAACATTATTAATGAATGAAAAAACCATAGACATAAAAAACCCTAACCCTAGGAGGTGAAACATCAAAAGTTATGTGGGCCCCAATGGGTAAGTTGGTACCTCAAATTCCCATAGTCATAAATTTTGCATACGACCTTCGTTTTAGGTGCGTGATAGCCCGTTGGAAAGGTCTTTTTGAGAGATACACATTATGCCATCAACATTTGACTATGTCTACATTTTGACTGTGGAAAGCCAAAAAAACATTGTTTAGGGCCCCAAAACAACTATGGAAGTACAGAAAGATGTACTGACATGAAAAATTCCAAACTAAGCCAGTTGGATTAGGTGGGTGTCCACCAATATACACCTATAATATGTATAGGGCTTCAGACAACCTCGAAAGTGCAGAACCCAAAATTACAAAGAAGTACAGAAAAACGTGTTGAATTAAAAATTGTCAAGAGGAGCCAGTTGGAATAGGTGTTTGGTCACCAATATCCACCTGGATAAACATTGTTCAAATGAAAAGGAACTACAATGAACTCGTAATTTCCAAACTGAGTTTGAAAGGTAGTTTTAGGAATATCACCTTCCTTGATCCCTAACTGGTGATACCCTGATCGCAAACCAATTTTTAAGAAAATTGTTTCTCCTTTCATCTGATCAGAGGGATTGTTCATCTGTGATATTGGGTACCTATTCTTCACTATAGCATGGTTCAATTCCATGTAATTTATACATAGTCATAAGGAAATGTCTTTCTTCTTGACAAATATTACTGGTTCACCCCAAGGTGAAACACTAGGCCTTATCAACACTAAGTCAAGTAGTTCCTTCAACTGCATCTGCAACTTACAAATTTATGGTGTCATCATTCTATACGGTGTCTTGGAAATTGTTTCTGTAACAAGTTTTAGCTCAGTGGTAAAATCAAGCTCCCTCTCAGGGGGAAACCCTGACAACTCTTTCAGAAAAAACATCCTTAAATTATGACAAAATTGCATATTGATCTATAGGGGTCCCTTCCCTTCATTGACTGCTTCCACTACATATAATTGACAACCTTTCCTCATGCAATGTTTAACCTTCATTATTGAGATAAAGTGTAGAGACACCTTCCTCCATATACCATGGATCTCTACTAGACTTCCTTCATCATCTACGCAAAGCACCCTTTTCATGAAACAATCTACCAAATCTCTATGAGCTTCTAGCTAGTCCATCCCAATGATTAGATCATGTGTCCCTAGGGAGGTGACATGCACCTTCAACCTAGTAGTACACACTCTCAAGTCTACAAAAAAATTATCGACACTAGGTCCTACTGCTTATTTTTCCCTCGAAGCCATCTCGACTTGTTTAAATTCACCATGCTCGTAGGCTACCAACCCACACTTTTCTAATGTACAAGGTGAAATGAAACTATCTGCAACACCAAAATCAAACAAAATTTTAAAATTGAAATGATTTAGCGTACCTGGCAAATCCACCATAGTATACTGATGTTCTTCCTGGAGGTTATTAACCATTGCATAAATCTGGTGGCTACTACTTTTCCTTCCCATCGGGGCCTTTCCCTCTCTATGCATAAAGCATGTTCGTACCTCTGATAAGTCACGCTAGTAATGAAGTCCTTCACACCCCCAAAAAGAAATACGGGGTGGAACTTGTACACTTTTCTATGAAGTCCTTTGAAATGATTTCCTTCCCTTGGAACCCCTACCCCTACTAACTACTCCGCGAGAAGGTCATGGATTTTCCTATGCTGCTAGTGATGAGTGTGATGTTGCACTCGTTGCCATTGAAATATGTATTGAAACTGATCTAGGTGCAACTCTATTGTCATAAGGAGGTGTCCTAGAGCTTCCTCCCTTGGAGAAGGTCCTAGGGGCCTTCCCCACTAATCCAATATGTTGTGAAATAGTTGATCTCATACCTTTGTTTAAGAACATATGCTCTTTTGTGTAATGAGAACTTTCAATTGTTTCATCCACCGACGATGGTTTCCACATACGCACCATGGCCATTATCTTAAGGTTTAACCCATACACAAAATGATCTTCTTTTCATTGATCAATATCCATGTATGAGACGTACTGAACTAATTCCATAAACCTGATTTCATACTCTTCCATGTTCCGGTTTCCCTGAATTAGAGCATGAAAATGATCCTACCTATTTTTCCTCATAGTAATCTAGCAAATATTTTCTCTAAAACCTTTCCTCAAAAATCTCCCAAGAGATGGTGTCTGGAGTAAAGTGCAACTGCCTCTCTAGATTACACCACCAGTTCAAGACATTGTCTCTCAACTGAAATATCATTATCTTTTCCTTTAATGTGAAAGCATAGTCTCTCAAGGAGAAAGATCTTGTCATTCCTTCCAACCACGCCTTTGCACGTTCACTTGCATGACCCCCGACAAACTCTAGGAGTTTAATTATTCGTAGTTCTCTAGTGATGTCCCCCGATGGAGGTCCTCTCTATGATTCCCTCGACGCTTCTAGTTTACCCAATCTAGATGGTGGTGGCTCCAATTCCATATATGTTGACTGGAGTCCTTTTAATGTCTCATTAATAGCCTCTAAGGAGCGCAAAATGAGATCTAGCTTGGGCGATGGTGGTAGTGGTACCAGCATCGATGGTCCTTGCGATGATTCCCCCCGGCCTCTATTTCTTCGAGTCTTAACCATATTGAATAACTGAATCTACATCCAACCAAATGTTTATTAGAAAAGGGTTTAAGGCATTCAACGCTTTACTCAAACTTACACTTGCAAACGTAGGGTCATGCATAATTTTTTTTATATACTTTTCTATAAACAGGCATTACTCCCATAAGGTAAGTGGCTAAGGGTCAGGGTCAAAATCCTCCAAGCTTGGTAACTTCATCCAGGTAAGATACTAACTCTCCCTCGTTGCTAGTTATGCTAGCACTACGAGGTACTTGTCAATTACCCTATCTTACATATTTAATCAATCATTTAACCCTTCTCTTTAATACTTTATATCCTTAAGGAGCTTCTATCTTGATGTAATTAATCTCTTATAACTAATTATATTTTCCCCCACTTAATCTCATTTAAGTCCTATAAGATTAGGAACTAATTAATATAATGTTAACCTTAGTCTATGTAATTATATATATATTACAGTTGTTCATACTTGTGTTTTTCTTCTATTTTTGAGTGCATAAATTATTAGCTTAATATACAAGTGTAACGGTGTTTTTGTTTGATTACACTCAAATTTTTGATATATTTCTTAACACTCTTATTTGTTAATATGGAGAAAGGTTTCAATGAGAAAACATGTATTAGGATTTAATGAACACTTATAGAAAACAAGAAATTAGTTAAATCATCCTTATTCAAGAAAATATAAAAAATCTAATTAAAAATATTCTTAAATTTGTTCTACAATGCTTGCAATGTTCACAGTGTCAGTTTATACATCTTGAATGTTTTAATTCATCATTAGCATGCATTAAGTTGCCATGCAACCCTTGTTTTAATAGTATCTTATATTAAGATCAATAAAAATATGAGTTAGCTCAAATGGATGAGTATAATTGTAAAATGTTAAAATTAAAAACTTATTCAATAAAATATATATAAAATACCCTTATTATGCCTTTGTTTTAACCCTAGTTTTTTTTTAACTTTATATAATTTAATCATTATAATAAAGCCCCACTCCCTTTATATATATTTGACATTTTATTTTCATTAATTAATAATTTTTTATTTTAAAAACTTATTTATCAATTATTTACAATTCCCCACTCCCCATTTTATTTTAATTAATTATTATTTTTTTATTTTAAAAACTTATTTATCAATTATTTAAATAGACAATTCTTAACTCATTGTTTGTATTTGATTTAAAACTTGTTGTATTCGATATATATAATAACGGAGTTTAAATAAAAATTTAAATCAAATATTTAAAACTTATTTTATTTAATCATAGTTGTATGGGAACAATAAAAATTGGTTGGGAATATTTTTGGGAACTTGGGAGTTTTTTGGAACCTTCAACATCAAAGAAATGAGAGCTTGGGAACCAATTTCTTAAAAAAAGAGTTTTAAATTAGAATTATATTAAATTAAAATATAAATATATTTATTCTGTTATTACAAATACATAATTTCTTACAAATATTTTCATTATCTTTATTCAAAATATCAATATAAAACTGAAATTAAACTACAGGTAAATATTATTTCAAAAATTAGTTAAATAAAAAAAAACTTTATAATACTCACTTTATACTTTATAATTGTGAATATGAAAAACTAATAATTTAATAATAATAAAAAACCAAACCCCTAAAGATCCGACCCACATGATCTCTTTTCAATTTCTAAATTCTTTTTTTCTTTCCTCACTCCGGTAGGGTTTTGAGTAGATGTTAGGGCAACCATGGCTCCATAGCCGGCGCCCTCAAGGGTGAGGCCATGGCTTCCAGGCTAGTCTTTCCTTTCTCGACCCTCCACTGCTACGCAGGCCACACGAAAACTTCTTTCTCTCATATCTTTTTTTGCTTAGCCTCATACTAGTTGGTGGGAGGGCTTGGCCGTCTGAATCTGAATGAGGGTTCGAGTGCCTGCGAGATTAGACCTGCCTTTGAGAGTGATGGAAAGAAAGGAAACCCGCACTGTGATTCGAGGTTTATTTCAAGCCATGTATGCCTCCTCTACTGTTAGGTTTCTTTTGCTAGGTTTTTTTGGTAATGAAAGCAACCTGCTCATGGCCAACGCCCCTTTCTGTGCAGCCTTTATCAAAAAACAACATGGGAACTTCGTTATGGGTACTTATGTGAGATTTCCAAATGTGTGTTCGTCCTAAATTTTTTTTGTTAATTGTGAAAATCAAAAGGTTTCTTCACTATGTTCTTTTTTCTTTTCTTATATAAATTTATTTTTATATATTTTTTTTATTAATGTATAT
>SNQJ01S0040179.1:6050-50985 GCA_010110895.2 Picea sitchensis
AGGTTGGATTTATTTAATGGCGTCAGTTCCTGGAATGACCAATGAAGGAACCCCTACTCTAGGAGAACCTTTTGTTTTTCCTTCTTATGGAAACATTGGTCCTCCTCACATCGCTACTTTGAGCCTTCCAGATATCACTATTGGATTATTGATATGGTTGTTTTCCACTCAAGTAATCCTGAATGCAGTTAGTGATTCAGTCACAAGCACTTCCCCCCAAAAGAATCAACCTCATGTTCATCCTTCACCTTCTTCACCAGTAAGGTCTTCTTCGCCTTCTTCACTTGCAATGTTGCCTTCTGTTTCATCTTCTTCGTCGGGTGAAAGTTTTGAAGCTAGTAACCCGGTGAATAAGAAGAAGAAGAAAGATAAGTGAGGGTCAAAACCTCCAACCACTGTCAAACATGTTGGAAAAAAACCAGTTACTGTTAATCGTGCTGGGAGTGTTGATGATTTCAAGATCACCCAAACAACTCATAAGCCCAAGTACCCTTACAGGCTTTGTAAGGGTAGCCATATTCTTAAGGATTTCCCTGGTCTATCCAAGATAATAAAAGCATGGTCTGCATCCCCTTTCCAGTCCATGTCGTCGACCTCTGAACAACATGTTGATGACCCCTCGTCAACTAGTCAAGATACCATTGGGAAGAAGAAAAGTAGAGTCAAGTTCCCGTGCATGCTATGCAAAGGGAGTCATCTCACTCACCTTTTCCCTCATATGGACGAAGCCTCGAAATTCCTGGAAGACATGACTGTTTCATAGCCTCGACTTCCAGTTTCTTATCGCAAGATTTCTCTCAACCCACCTATAGTTGATGGAATGATCAATCCAGACCCATTGTAGGTCAATCCAGTTGATCATGTCGTCAATCTGGTCACATCCTTAGTTGAACCATTTGACAAAGTGGTTGATCCGATACCATCCTTAGTCAATCCCACTCTCCCCTCAGAGAGTGAAACTAAAGTGGTCGATCCATTTCCACCCGTCGACCCCATTCTCTCCTTGGAGAATGAAACTCAAGTGGTCAATCTAATCTCTCCATCGGTCAATCCTACTCTTCCGCTAGAGAGTAAACCCGATACTACCCATGTTTTTCTTGTTGATATAGAATCTCTTGTGTCGAGGGGTATTCCTCCTTCTCCCATAGGACCCCCACCAAGTAATGAGGCCATTCATTTTGATTGGGGTGTGCTAACTGGACCTCGTCTTCCCTCTTACATTCCTTTCCAGATTACAGTACAGGTTTGTGGTCAGGACGTTCCTCAAATGTTGATAGATGAAGGTTTGTTTGTTAGTATTTTGTCCTCTATTGCTTGGCAATCTTTGGGATATCCTCCACTTGCGCTGGTTACACAAAATCTGTTAGCTTTTAACAGAAGAACTAGTCAACCTTTAGGGACCCTTCCTCAGTTTCCTATAACTTTGGGAGGGAAAACTGTCTTTATTGACGTCATGGTAGTCCAAGACCCCTTGGATTTTTCTTTACTCCTTGGGTGAGATTATGTCTATGCCATGAAAGCTATTGTGTCTACTCTTTTTCGTGTGATATCTTTCCCTCATGATGGACGAGTTGTGACTGTTGATCAACTTTCATTTGTTGACTCCACTTGGATTGCCTCCCTAAATGGTTCTTATATGCAAACGGTATCGCCCCCACCATAGGTCATTTATGTGGCGTGGTTGCCCATGGCTTCAACTTCTGATGACTTAGATATAGTAGTTGACACGGTGATCTCTTCGATAGGGTTGTTAGAGCTTGATCTCTTTACTCCTGTCATGACCCTCGACATGGTGTCCTTCCAGAGTGTGTTTCTTCCTTCCAGTGAAGACCTCTTGGAAGCCATGACCGATTTTTGTCCCTTGGCATGGTGTCATTCCAGAGCATTGTCCTCTTGGAATCCATGATCAAGAAGAGAGACTTACGAGGATAGTTTTTTCATCTCTAAGGCAACCTCGTTAAAAAATGAAACAAAGGTTTTTGAGCATGGTTTTTTGATTTCAAGCTCGTTAAAAAATGAAACCAGTTACGAGGATAGTTTTTGTGTCTCTGTAGCAATGTTGTTAAAAAATGAAATAGAGGTTACGAGCATAGTTCTTGTTTCTATGTCAAGCTCGTTAAAAAATGAAACAGTTTTCCCCCTCTCTATTTGAGTCAAGTCCTTCATATATTATTTGAAGCTTCATTTCATTCTCCTTTGCAGTTCGATGAAACGAAGCTTGGGGGGAATTTTCTTACAACCTCTGGACTTCATGCTGAAGTTTGAGCCACTAGCTTCTTAAGCTGGGAGCTAAGTACGAATCATGCATTGGGAAGTTGCAAGCATAGTTTTCTATGGTTCAAGCTTGTGTAAAAATGAAACCACCTACCTCAAGCATAGTTTCCTCTGGTTCAAGCTTGTCTAAAAATGAAACCAAGTCCAAGCATAGTTTCGTTTAGTTTTTAAGCTTGTGTAAAAATTAAAATCTATTCCAAGCATAGTTTTGTTTTGTTTTAAAGATTGCGTAAAAATGAAAACAATCCCGAGCTTAGTCTTTGTTCTTTCTCATGCTCATAAATACATGAGAATAAGTTACTGATCTTAGTCTTTGTTCTTTCTCATGATCGGAAATATGTGAGAATGTAACTGCGTATACTTTTATCACTTTTTGGACTCGTAAAGGTTATACAAAAAAGGAACCCACCTGGAGTTGCCTTTAAGCTCTTTTCAGACTCTCTAAACATGAAAAGATTGCCGAGTGACCTTGTTATTTTCACGCTCATTAAAGTATTTGAAGAAAATGTCTGTTGAGTGATAGTTTATCTCTTTTTCGGTCTCATCAGACTACTTTACGAAAAAGAAATTGAGAGAGTTCTCTTTAAGTGTTTTTCAAACTCTCTAAAGATGAAAAACCCATGAGTTTTATTTCTTTGGACTCATTAAATAAACATCGAAAGGGTTCGTTAAACATACTCCGAGGGACTCATATAAAGGATGAGCTTACATTTCAAGCATATGTTATCCTCCTCAAGCTTGTGTAAAAATAAAGAGGTACTCGCCATAAATGGTGGGGGAAAAATTGGGAAAGAAATGTATCTAAACCTGTATTATGTGGAAGAGTCTCTTTTGAACATGACACACTTTCACTCGCCTTGTGTCTAGGTTGGAAAATCCACTCGCCTCTTGATCATACTCCTATAAGATTATACTCCTATGTTTGGTGGCCATGACCTATCTTACTTGACATGGATCTTTGCATGTCGGCATTTATGCTCTGAGTCATTTGTATTCTGAGTATGGGAATGCCTACCTCAGTGATGATATATTATTGCATTGTATTTCCTTGTTTGTTGGCAGGTTTCCAACCGACTGTTCCTTGTTCCCTACACACACTCGACAAAGTATTTCAGCTATCACTTTGTTATAACTTCATACTTTGGGGGGCTCTCTGTTACACATTATTTTCGTCATCCCTATGAATGTTAATGATGTAAACCTATATGTTTCCTTCAGAGGGGTCAGTGGCATGAGTTCTTGAAGAGAGAAGGGAGAAGAACTTTTCCTGAGAAAAGAAGTTGCATTTTCCTTTGTAAAAACCCTGTAAAAACCCTATCTGTTGTCTCTTAAAAAAGGAAGTTCGCAGGTTGCTATATAGGTAGGGTGTGAGAATGCCTGATTCTCGCAGGTTGCACCATAGCTAGGTTGTGAGAGGTTCACAGGTTTCTCTATAGGCAGGGTGCGAGAATGTTTACACATGGGAAAAACGAGCATTTTCTAGAATCTTCTAGAAGGAGAAACTTCCATGGTGAGGTGGCATCCGAATGGTTTGGATATTACTCGCTTTCATGATTTAGTGGGATAATCCTAACTCCTCACCTTATCTTCTTTAACTTATAAAAGGAGAGGATCTCTCATGGAGAAAGTTATCTTTTGAGCTTGGAGCTTTTGGGATTATCTAAGTTGTTTTTGGCTTGGGATTGTTAGCTTGGTGAGAGTGGCTTTGAGATTTTATTTGTCAAGATAGATTGTGAGTGGCTATAAGATCCATGGTCTCAGAATCCTTGGAGAAAGAAGTGTGTGGGGAACAAAGGATAGTTGGAAGGGACCTTATGAAATCAAGGCCATGGTTGTAATCTCTCTTTCACATTTAATATGATACAGTAATATGATTCTTTCCTATAAAGCTTGTTGTGCTTTATTGTATGATTCCTTGAACACATACATAGGTTTATATTGAGTTTATGCTATTGTTATCACTTTGGTTGCGTTCTTTTGTAGGTTCATCATTGTTTGAGCATTGGAACAGAGCTAGGATGGTGATGGAAAGAGGAAGCGACATTTAAACGGTATGTCACCCATCCCTCTTTAGTTAGTAAATTCAATATCTAAAACTTAAGGAAATCGTCATGTTCTAGTGTGTTTTGTTCTAGGTCTAGGTGGATCTAGGGAGACCAGTTAGTGTCCGCACCTACCGATTAGTCCGATAACAGAAAGAACTAAATAAATCCATATAATTAAATGTTAAGGAAATAAAGGTCTTTGGGGACTCTGAAATTATCATCAAGAAAGTAAAGAACACTATACATTGCAACTCTCCCCACCTGAGGAATTATCAACAGGAAGTGCACAGGCTAATATAACATTTTGAATCCTTCAATATAATAGCGATTTCCAAGAAAAATAATACTCTTGTTGATTCCCTGGCCACTGCTGCCTCAAGGCTATTCCTTTAGAAGACTATGAATCCTCACAGATCATTGTGGAACTACTCTACAAACCATCAGTGCCCAACAATATTGCTAATTGGAAGGTATTTTAAGGATATGAACAGATCATAGATTTCTTAACCAATCAGGAAATTTTTAAAGACCTGTCTATTGAAGATGAATTATTCCAAGAGAAACTAGGAGAAACCGATCCCCATGAACAAAGAGGTGAAGAAGATCACTCTAGTAACAAACCAAAGTTTCACACGATACCGAAAGGGGTAGCCAATTTGGAGAACCTATTTGACTTAAGAGAAAGATTTAAAGGGTCAAAAAACACAAAGACATGGAGCTCGTGTCCCTTGTACAAGACTATAAATCTAGGAACCCCGAAAAACCCTAAGAATATAAATCTAGGCAAGACAGTCTCTAAAGAAGAAATGAAATCTTATCTCAAACTTTTCAGAGAGTATCAAGATGTTTTTGAGTGGTCCTACCGAGATCTGAAAACTTATGTCACTTGTATTATTCAACACACAATCCTGTTAAAATATGGAGTAAAACCATTCCAACAGAATCTCCAGAAGTACCACCCATCTCTGGAACCCCTCATGTGTCAAGAGTTAAAGAAATTACTAGATGATAAAATTATCTTTCAGGTTAGACACTCTTCCTGGGTAGAAAATTTGGATCATATCAGGAAAATGTTTGGGGAAATCCGCCTGTGTGTGGATTTCAGAAACCTCAACAGAGCATCAGAAAAGGATAACTACCCAGTCCCAGCAATGGAATAGCGCTTGCAGACCGTGTCTAGTTCTGAAATTTCTCCATGTTAGATGGTTTTCCAAGTTACAACCAGGTTCAAGTTTTAGAGGAAGACCGATTGAAAACTACCTTTTGAACCAAGTGGGGAACCTTTTCTTATAAACGCATGCCCTTTGGATTAATTAACGTAGGAGAAACCTTCCAGAGGGCCATGGACGTATATTTTCTATGATTGATCAACAAGTGTGTAGTATTCGGAGGATCCAGAATATTGATTATCGGAGGTCAACGTTTCGAGTCCATATTAGGACCCATCATTAGGACATCTAATCTTGGGTAAAGATAAACCTGAAGATCATAGATAAATAGTGAACCCACGTGAGGTGGAGAAGTCTAAAGTCTAGGGTCATCTCTAAAAATCTAGAAGTATTTTAATTTAAAGAGATTAGGGTTTTAATAAATTATTAAATTGTAAGGTTTATAATTGGTTTAATACAATTTTAATAAAGATTTATAATGTCATACTTAGAGTAAATTTTAATTAATGTAATGGAAAGTAATTGTATTAATGTAATGATAATTAATTGATTATTAATTTTATCAATTTATTAATTGTATTATATTTATTAATGTGATAATTATTAATTGTTAATGATGTAATGATAAGAATAAAAAAAATTAATTTATAATTTTAATTTATTTTTAAATTTTAAATTTGTTATTATAGGATTAAAGGAGAATTAGAGGGAGGGGTGATTAATACTGCAAGTTTTTTTTTAATTTATAAAAGGGGGGGGTGTTGTTTTACAAAAAATAGGTGTTTGATTGAAAGGAGGAGGTGAAATAGATGAACCAAGGTTTTACGATTGAAATGTAAATTACCTCATGCATCTATCTTGGATCAGAGGAATCAATTTTTTGCTAATTTATAAGCCATTGTCTCTGTTCAAGTTGTTAGTGTGTTTAAGGATTTCAATAACTTCTTTGATTCTGTGTTTGAAATCCTCAAACACCCTAACAACCTGAAAAGAGACAATGGCCTACAAATTAGTGAAAAATAGATTCCTCTGATCCAAGACAGACACACGAGGTAATTTACATTTTAATTGGTTCATCTATTTCACCTCCTCCTTTCAATCAAACACCTAATTTTTGTAACCCCCACCCCCCACTTTTTATAAATTAAAAAAAACCTTGCAGTATTAATCACCCCTCCCTATAATTTTCCTTTAATCCTATAATAATAAATTTAAAATTTAAAAATAAATTAAAATTATAAATTGAATTTTTTTTATTCTTATCATTACATCATTAATGATTAATAATTATCACATTAATAAAATTAATGCAATTAATAAATTGATACAATTAATAATCGATTAATTATCATTACATTAATACAATTACTTTCCATTACATTAATTAAAATTTACTCTAAGTATGCCATTATAAATATTTGTTAAAATTGTATTAAACCAATTATAAACCTTACAATTTAATAATTTATTAAAACCCTAATCTCTTTAAATTAAAATACTTCTAGATTTTTAGAGCCGACCCTAGACTTTAGAATTCTCCACCTCACGTAGGTTCACTATTTATCTATGTTCTTTAGGTTTATCTTTACCCAGACTTAGATGTCCTGATGATGGGTCTTGATATGGACTTGAAACATCGACCTTCGATAATCAATATTGTGGATCCTCTGAATCCTCCAAACAATCCCTCCCACAAAAATATTACTGTTAAGCATGTGGTAGTCTATTTGGACAACGTGACTCTGTATTCAAAGAACAGAGAAGATCACCTCCAACATCTAACCCAAATTTTCGAAAGGTGTAGAAAATACAGTATATATTTAAACCCTAAGAAAATTATCTTTGGTGTTGAAGAAGGGAAATTACTGGGTAATATTATATCTCAAGCAGGAATTCGCATATACCCAGAACAAATTAAGGAAATATCTCAGCTTCCCTTACCCCCCCCCAAAAAAAGGCTATGTAATCCTTCTTTGGGAAAATCAATTTTGTGAGGAAGTTCACCCTCAATTTCGTTGAAACTATCAAACCCTTACAAAAAATCGTCTACAAGGATGTTGAATTTAAGTGGGATGACGATTTTTTTTTTTCTTTCAACAATATTAAGACTGCCATATCTCAAGATCCAGTGTTACAAAGTCCCGAATTTAGCAAATATTGTTTCCTCTATACTTTTACCTCCGACCAATCTTTACTTGCAGTATTGACTCAGAAGGATGATGACAATAATGAGGCCTTGGTCTCATTTATGAGCACTAATCTCCAAGGGGATGAATTGAATTACCATGCTATAGACAAACAAGCTTATGCAATATACAAAGAAGTAAAACATTCCATATCTTACATCCTAAAAACTCACACCAAAGTCATTGTACCTCATCCCGCAGTATGATCCTTATTCACTCAACATGAGATGGGGGAAAGAAGAGGAAATTGGATGGTAGTTGTCCAAGAATTTGATCTAGATATAAAACCTGCCAAACTGGTTAAGGGACAACGATTGTGTAAATTGTTTGTTGAAGCCCAAGACCAAGTAAATGAAGACTCTGGGTGGGAGAATGAATTGGCATTATGGTGTAGTGAATCTGTATATGTTCCCCCAGGGAAAGAGTCTTGGTATGGAAAACCAATTTATCTCCTGCATCATGGGAATTTCTCAAAAAACCTAAACCCTAAGGAAAGGAGAGCTCTCATACTGAAATCGACACAATATTGCCTCATAAATTCGGTGTTTTTTCGCGTAAATTATGATGGGGTACTTTTGAGATGTCTTGAATGTGAATACATATAAATGGTTCTAAAGGAGCTCCATGATGGTCCTCCAGGTGGAAAATTTGCAAGGAATACCACCACTCACAAGATACTGAGAGCCGACTATTACTAGCCTACTTTGTTTAGGGACCCTCATACATACGCTAGAAACTGTAAAACTTGTCAAATAAGCGTGGGGAGGGAAAATAGAGCAGTTGTCCGACTCCAACCAGTGGCCATATCTGGACCATTCAAGCAATGGGGGATATATGTCATAGGAGATATTTCCCCAAGTTCTTCAAAACAACATAGATACATACTGACCACTACAGACATAGGTCATCCCGCTGACTCACGTGAACAAAAAGGTGGTAATCCAATTCATAAAACAACAGTTGATCACAAGGTTTGGTATGCCTTTTGTTCTTGTTTTTTACAATGTCGCTTACTTTTATTCCACCCTATTAACATAGTTCTATCTAGACAAAGGAATCATAATCATATACTCTGCAAACTACTATCCACAGGGGAATGGAGTGGCATAATCAACCAATAAGAACCTAGTGAGGATCTTGAGAAAATAGTTGCAGACAATCAGAGGAATTAGGATAGTTCGCTTCATAATTCCTTATGGGCCGATAGGGTAACACCCAAGGAATATATATGTAACTCCCCATACTTTATGGTATACATAAAATAATCCATTCTCTCGAATGAGATATATCTTCCATCTCTTCATCTTGCTCAGGGATATAGAGGACAACCCTCATCGGTTATTCAATAGAGAATTGACACCCTCCTCATGTTGGAAGAAGAAAGGGAGAAAGAGAAATAAAATTTCATCGCTCATCAACAAATATTTAAAAGATGGTTTGAAAAGCATAAGGCCAGAGAGAAGAATTTTGAAGTTGGAGACTTAGTCCTTAAATGGGATAGAGAAAATGAACCAAAGGGAAAACATTCAAAGTTTTAGAGTCTATGCCTCGAACCTTTCCAGGTAGACAAGAAACTTGGGGCAAGAACGTATCGGTTGCAAAATCTGAGGGGGGAAATTGATGCCCTCCCGGTGAATGGCCAAGCACTAAAAAAATATTTTTGTTAAAAAAAAAAAAAAAAGTGTGTGTGTGTTTTCATGTTATTCTATGTGTAGGTGTTAGGTAGGCTGATTGCAGAGTCCTTTATTTCTATTTTTATTTTGTGGTATTTTTTTAAAATAAATTTGTGTTCTGCAAGTAATTGGTTGACCTTAATCAATATGGTGTAGAAAACTCTGTTTTTGTCTCACGCTTACATGCAACACAAGAAACACTGTGAAAATTGCATTTTTATTAAAAGAGTTATGTATCTGACCTTCATAGATAAATGACCTTGGAAAGTGATGAAGTGCCTGCCTGGTGGTCTGGTAAAACCTAAAGGGAAAGATGGAAAGTTGGAAAGTACCACATGTACCTCAAGACATAACTAGGAAGAATTTCACCTTAACCATCTCATCTTGTAGATAACAAATGTCCTCCTCTCCCAGTTGCTCAGGGCGTCTCTGCCAAAAATAAATCAATTATATAAAATGAGTGAAAATTAGGAGAGGGTATTCAGATAACTCCGTCAGGGCTATGTATGCTCGCTGAAAGCGGAGAAAGGTCTATGACATCAAGGTGACTCCGTCGGGGCTATGGATGTTCATTGGAAGTGGAGCAACACCGCAACAGGTAAATGATGATAACTAAAAGGCCTAGTGCTAGTGAATTCTTTACTCGGATTTTTTCAAAAGGGGGCGTGGGTCAAGGTCAAGAGGAACGAAGGAAGAATAAAGTTTGAAACTCCATAGGCGATCCCAGAGTCACAAACCGGGGAATTATAAACGCAAGGATAGGAGAGACTCTGATAAAAGAATAAATGACTTATGCATCAGCTAAGCCTAGGGAAGAAACATAGATTTTTCTTTCACCTAGTAAATCGCCACTTGTTGAGTGCTCAACACACCCTAAAACTCCTTATGAAATTCTATCACTTTTTGGGTACCACTTTTTTTCTTTTACTGTCTGAGTTGAGTTCACTTTGGGGGATGGTTTTTTTTTTTTTTTTTTCATGACTCTTATCAATCAAGTCGGGTTTGTTTGAACTTTTTAAAATGAAACCTTATGTCTAAAAGAACTTGACATCCTAGCTAAGAATCTACAACTAACATTGTGACTAACGTGCTTGTGTTCAGCATTGGAAAAATTCAAATAGTTAAAGTGGCCACACAGTTACACTAATCGCCAATAGTCAATGCACCATCGACATCAGTAGAAGGCGGACTTGGTTTGCGTGAGTTATTCACCACGAAGTTTCAAGAGATATCCAATCCCCATCAACATCGACAAAGTACGAGAGGGATAGACATTGACAAAATCCATAAAGAAACCATTGATAGTACATGAACGATACGCTTGCTCAGGGTCGGGGAAATATAGAAGGGTTAAAACAATAGATTTTGTCTATGATAAACATATCGCCGATCGTCGAACCCCGATACAATTTCGACATCGAGATATTTTCGAGAGAGTCAATACAAGATCACTTGGGTAATTTTATTGCCAATCACCGATCCTTGATGCCTTTCAGCATCGACTATATAGGATCGGGTTTTAGAACATTTATATTAAGAAAATTATTGATTCTGAATAACACGGGTAAACGAAGATGTCGGTCTCGAGCACCACGTGTCTTTGCCACATAGGGGTGTTGTACGACCTAGTTTCATCTTGAGTCATCTTAAGTTTTCCTTTGTCCTATTCACACCTCCAAGTCAGCCTTGCCACGTCAGATTTCTATGGCTAGATCATTCGGCATTGGATATTTTGCAAGGAGATATCAACGAAAAGCGTTTAAAGCGGAACCCCAACTCACCAGCTGGACTAGTGAAACGATGGGATGTTTTTGACACAAGATATGATCATATTCTGGAATTTAATAGAAACTGTAATGCTTCATACTGCATATGTTGTTACCCTATGCATTGATTGAACAACAATGATTTTAAATCACCAATAGA
Organism: Picea sitchensis; assembly: GCA_010110895.2. Taxonomy (NCBI): domain Eukaryota; kingdom Viridiplantae; phylum Streptophyta; class Pinopsida; order Pinales; family Pinaceae; genus Picea; species Picea sitchensis. Next base: position 17,324 of record SNQJ01S0040179.1, read on the forward strand.
CCACGTTATAGCCCATGCCCATACCATCAAACTACGATCGAATTTAATTTGAAACATCTTTGAAGATCTGGTGGCAGATTTAATAGAACTACACTCATAACCTAAATTGAATGGTTGATGAGACAAGGTAAGTTCATCCCTGTTTAAATCTCTAGAACAACTTTGAACAATTTCATTTTGTTCACAAGTTCGAATTCCAGACCATCCCAAGAAGAATTTTTTTTTTATCGAGACTGTGCTAATTCTTAGATTATCAAGAACATGTTAAACAAACAACATAAGTATGTGTTCAAGTTTTTCAATTTGACGGTCGTGATTTTTTATATATAGATCTTATTTATTGCACAGTCTCTAACTATTTTTTAAGTTGCAGGGAAAATGCCTTCGAGAAAGCCAACCACAGACGCTCGCCGAGAGCACCCAAGCTAAAGGAAGAAAAAACAGGTCAAGGTTCTTCTCTTGGTACTGCGAGGCAGTTGGAGTACGCTCCCAGGGAAGAGCCAGTCATAAAAACCTCAAAAAATAAAGATTTTTCTCAACCTCCTATCTTCGGTGATACAAAAGAAAACACTGGTTACAAAGTAGTGCCCCCACAGTGGGTAGACCTATTCAACATAATCAGTCGGGAGGAGTACCCAAAATGTATCCCATATAGTGACCCAGATGTAAGGGTGATTGACGACCAGGTGTTCCCAAATATCCGACGGTCATATTTTCACATGGCAGCCTACAGAACCCCAGTTTTCCCATGCATGGAGGTTTTGAAGTGGCTAATCGACCATACATACGTGCATAAGTGCTTAATCAACAAAGAGAATGGTATTCAGGGTGCTGAGGGATAGTAACATAGATCAGATTAGGAAAGCAGCTGAATAATAGGTAAAAATGGCCCAGGAACCTCAGTGGGAGATTGAGGAGAAGTGTGTCAAGTGCGAAAGGAGTTGGGAAAATATTAATCGAGAGATGAAAGGCATTGGCCTCCCAGAATTTGGCTCACCCGAAGACTTTGTCAATCTGCATGACATAGTCAAGAAACATGTAGAACAAGACTCAGCATGAACAATAGAGATAGCAAAGGTGGCAAGCATGGCTCTAGGTCAAGTACAAAATTTCATGGAGCATTTGATTAAGTCTCGAGCAGTTTTGCAGTGGTTGAGTGTCAAAATAATCAAGTACATAGAATGGGTAGTAGAAGTGAAATAAATTCTTTTATTCTCGATGGACCAACATAGGTTCCCATATGCCAACACATGCGAGGAACTCTTTGTCAAATGGTCGGAATATGATAAGAGTCACCCACTTTAGTAAAACTATTTGATGATTCTTAGAGAACAAAGAGATGAAAGTGCCACATGGTGATATTTTGTTTTACTTATATTGCACTTGTAATAGATATTTTTAGTAAATGATTCATTATAAATAAGAGGATTGACCTTTTAGAAAAGGTCGATGGTTTTTGGAAATACCCTCATTTTTGGAATTGTAAAGAACTATTTATGAACTACCTTAATTGAGAAGTCTTGTTTAGGACCGGAGGCAAATTTATGTTTTTCATCAAAGGCATTGTGTGATTGGATTGAGGAGGAATTACTTCCAACTTTATTTCATTAATGGATGATGTAACGAGTAATATTTTCTGAATCTATTGATAAGTTAGTTGCTTCAATATTTTTTGTAGTTCTTGTCTCTAATGATGAAATCAAATCGTTGTGTTAATGTGTGATTAATGATAGAGCTAAGGAAACTATTTTTCTTTCCATCATCTTATTGCATGCGTGTTTTCTTACGATAATTGTATCTCAGTCAATAATTGAAATACCAGCAAGTTAATGTATTAGTACTAGGCTTGTCACAGGTGTGAATATATTTTTTTGCATGCTTGAGCACAAGGGTTATCCCAAGCTCAACCTTCTTCAATAGTTAAGAACCCCACCTTTACTAGCAGGTTTATACCAACACACATCTTTTGATGAGACCCATCTATTAAAAGAAAAGACAAAAAGAGAAAATTTAAACTGAAGGAGGAACTTTCATAAGAAGATATCCTGTCAATCACTACGTAAATCCCTACGTAAATCCCATCGATAAATTGGCCAGATCGAAATATCTGGAGAACCATTCCACCATCAAACGCTACAAAGTCTAATTGGGACTCCATGGTTGGTTTGGTTCTTTCTGTTGAGTTAAAGGGATTTAGGACCCCTCAACAGATTCTTTAATGTTTTGGGAATTGGCCAATCCATAATGGCCTTAATCTTGTTAGGGTCTACCTTGACACCTTCATGAGATACAATATGACCCAAATAATATACCTCCTTCACCCAAAATAAACATTTGGATGGTTTGGCATATAGTTGTTTCTCCTTTAGTAGTTGTAGTACCTTGTCAACATGTCGAACATGATCCTCCCAAGACTTTCTATATATTAGTATATCATCAAAAAATACTAACAAAAAATTTCAAAGGAAGGGATTGAAAATGGAATTTGTCAACCCTTGGAATGTGGAAGGTGCATTCGTAAGGGCAAAAGGCATGACAAAAAATTCATAATGGCCCATGAGTTTGGAAAGTTGTTTTTTGGATATATTCTTCCTTCATTCTAATTTGATAATACCCTAAACGAATATCCAACTTTGTGAAATAGATTACTCCATGTAGTTCATCTAACAATTCATCACTGAAGAGAATGGGAAACATACACCATGAGCCCTAGAAACATAATTTATAAGCCCTAATTCATCAATGATCTCTCTATAATCTAGAAACATATGCCATGAGCCCTCTTTCTTGAGTACCATTACCACCGGTGCAGAGTAACAACTTTGGATAGGTCTAATAATGCCATCCTCTAACATTTCTTCAACCATATGCTCAATTTCACTCTTCTGGGCATAAGGGTATCTATAAGTCCTGATGTTAGGAGGAACACTCCTAGGAATTAGGTGAATAGCATGATAATGATTTCGAGTGGGAGGAAGACCTCTGGGAATATATTCAAATAATTGGGAATGCTTACCAATGATCTCTTAGAGATCTAGGGGAATATATCGCTTAGATGTTTGAACATCTAGTGAGCATGGTTGTATCACTAGTACATATTGGAAAAATTTCGACATTATATTTGTGACATTATGGACAAAATTGGCCATACTGTCGAAAAACAGAGGAAATTTAAAAAAAAATTCTCCATATTTCCCGATAACATCTCTCTTGTGACGTACTACTAAAATGGCTCTCTTGCGACGAAGTTGGGAGGACTCCTCTCTTGCGACGACATTGCATTTTCATCTCTCTTGCGACATTGGTGAAGTATTTGTCGCACTTGCGACATTATGGACACTAGGTTTTACCCACCGCAATGTTCACCTAGTATTTGACCAAGTCAACTTTGAATTGGTCAACTATAGTAAGAATTGTGACGTTATAAAATCTATAAATATGTTGCATTTTATGGATGTTGCGACAAGTTTTCAATAATAACGACAGTTCAAAAAGGGTATAAGTCGGTCTTCTTGGCAAACAAAAAACAAATATATATTTTTTTTCTTCAGCATATGTCTGTGGGGAAGAACGTCAAAAAACATTAGAGGTGGGAAAAAAATTAAAGAGGGTGAAAAGGGTGATGATAAATGTTATTGACTTTGCAAAAATTGTTGTACTAGACATCGAGAAAGAGTTTTAATAGCAACAGCTAAAAAACATTGTAGAAAATATGGGCACATGGATGGGGGATCAAATGAATATCGTCCCATGGTAATTATATATATATATATATATATTCATTATCTGTTTTAATATTTATTGTATTCTCAAAATTTTATATTGTTTTATACATGCACTAATTTTTCATGATTGTTTGTAATTATAAAGTTAGATTTGCCCGCTATATTTATGCACAAAGCACCAAGTAGTAGCAAAAATGATGTTGTACAAGATGAAGAACTTGAAGCAGATAATGAAGATCAAGTTAATGATCCCATGGAAGTAGATGAGAATAATAACATAGTTCAAGATGATGGGACGAATCAAATGATCCAAGACTTATTTGGTCATCTAGATGAGCATCACGGGGACAATAGTGATGGTATTTATGATGAAGCTCTGATTGAAAAGGAAAATAAATGAGTTTATAAAGGGTCGAGTGCAAATCTTCTCTCCACTACATTGTTGCTGGTGAACTTAAAGGTTACAAATCATTTACAAAACACTTGTATGACACAGATCCTAAGGTATGTAATATGTTTCATCACATCTACATAAAGGTTTACATTTCCCCATTTTTTTATTGTTAATTAATGTGTAAAATAAAAATGCAATATTTACAATTACTATTCTTTACATTAACTATTTATTTTTTATGTTTTAGATTGTTAGGTGAATTTATGTTACCCTTGTCAAATATTTTACCTTGCACATATCGAGATTTACATGCCATTATGAAAGACATTGGAATGGAGTATCAAAGTATAGATGCATGTCCTGATGATCATATTATATATTATGGACAACATGTGTCGAAAAAAAAATGTTGGCATGTGGTATCAGTAGATATCAAACCGATCAAGTAACAAAAATGGTCCCTCGAAAGGTTCTTCGGCATATTCCCATAATTCCACGTTTGCAACGATTGTCTAGGTGCCAAAGCATAGCAAAATTTATGGATTACCATGCACGAAAGAGAATTGAAGATGGAATTCTTCGAATGATTTCATATGGTTATGCATTTAAGGAAATTGCTACAAAATGGCCAGAATTGACAGATGAACCACGTAATGTTAGGCTTTCATTGGAAACTGTTAGTCCATTTTGAGAGCTTCGGTCTGTTTACTCAGTGTGGCCTATTTTTTTTATCGACAGTAAAATTCCTCATTGGATGTCAATAAAAAGGGAGAACATAATGTTGACAATGATTATTCCAGGTATCGGTTTACATTAATTGTTTTGAATTTAAATTTTTCATTTTTCTCTTTTTTTGCATCACATCTTTTATTTATTTTTTTACGTATATATACATACCATGGTAGTAATTTCGTGTAATTTCAAACAAGTAGGTAAGTACCAAGTTAAATATATGAATGTGTATATCGAGCCTCTTATCAACGAGCTACTAAAGTTATGGGAGGGAATTACTATGTATGACATCTGTAAACCAATTTGGTAGAAGATATTTCAATGTCGTGGAATACTTTTATGAACAATTCATGATGCCCCAGGACTAACACATTTTTGTGGTATGTAACTTTCCATATTGCACGTTTGAATAGTATATAATTAATTTAATATATCATGCATTTTGTTTAAATAATAATTTTGTATATTGATAATTCACATTAATCCATCTGTTGCAGGTCTTCAAACAAAGGGTAAATTTTCATGTCCAGTTTGTGGTCCTAAGATGAAATTTCGTCTGTCAAAAAGTTTAGGAAAGGAGGTGTTTGATGAGTATAGAAACTTCCTCTCTAAGAACCATAAGTATCATACTACTGAAAAAGATCTTTTCAATGGGAAACAAGAGACTGGACTAAAACCACAAATAATGACACCTCTCCTATGGAAGTTATCATATAACATAATTAATCCTCAAGGTACGCATTTTTTTTTATGTATCGTAAATGGAATCATGTTTTGAAATTTTATTTTAATTATTCATTTTATTTTACTGCATTTGATAAATAATGTTCTGATTGTTTTTTATGCTTCATCAATGTCGTCGTCATGAAGGTAGTAATAATGGGATTCCACGAGGACTAAAATGTTATCCCACTCAATTCACGATGTTTCCTTACTATGAGGACCTACAAATAGTTCATTTATTTGATACAATGCATATCGAGAAGAATGTAACATAAACATTATGGCGAATCATAGATGGAAGGAGGGATAAAGAAAAAATTGTCAAAATTTGTAATGACATTTGGGAATCCAATCATGCAATGCAAAGTGTGATATGATCAAATAACAATGGAGACCAAAATAAAATTCCATGGTTATTAACAGAGAAACAAAGCCATGGTGTAAAAGAGGTCATTCAAAAAATTAAATTTCCCACAAGTTTTTGTTCAAACATAAAGAATATCTTAACGAAGAAAGGTGAATTTGGTGGGGTAAAAACAAATGATTGGCATACCTTCATTAAGGTAATTAATCATTTTAGTATTCATATTTATATATTGGTCATATACATTTTTTGAGTTTTTTTTTTGTTGTTGTCTAGTTTTGAACAAGTAACGATTTGTTTTTATTCTTACAGTATGTTCTACCTCTATCTCTCCCAAATGACTTTGACAACAACGTCAAACAACTTCTATATGATCTTGGAAAATACATGAGGTAAGTAGCTGCAATATATATGAAAAAAAAAATCAAATTTTTGTTGTACTTAATAACATGTGTTTTACTTGTAATATAATATGTATTATATTTTGTTGAAACATGTTATTTTATTGTGTCATGATATGTAGATGGTTGTCATTGAAAGAAATCCATGAAGATGATATAAAGTATTGGAAGAGAGAAATTACTCGGCTAATGTGTGAAATGCAGAAGTATCTACCTCCAACATTTTTCAACGCACAAGAACACTACCTCATACACCAAGTTGAGGAGATTGAAATGTGTGGACCTGTACACACAAGGTCAATGTGGATGGTGGAGAGGCACTTGAAATCATCGAAGGCTTTGGTTAGCCAAAGAGCATGTCATGAGGGTTCTATGGTGGAGGGATATATGGTATATGAATCCATGGTGTATATTAGTCAGTATCTTTCTAAATTAGTAGAACAAGCTATGCATGTAGTGGATTGCATTTGGGATGTGAACTCCATCAAAAAATTTGAAAGGGAGCAACTGTTGGGGAAAGGTACAATAAAGAAAGTGAGAGGTAATTAAATTGTGGATCTTTTTAATAAATATAATTTTTTCATTTTTTTGTGTATATGATCATACTCACTTAATATTTATTCTTTCATCATTTATTAATATTTACCATGGTTATAACTGATATTTAATATTGGTGAATTGTGTTTTTTTGATTAGTCAGTTTCTCAAGATTGGGATACACTACATTTATACATTGCAAACAATCTTGACTGGATGAAGGTATGGATTGATATATGTAAAGAACATCATGGTGGTAGGTTATCATGGAAAGAACTGTTTGAATTGGTTAGAGAAGCTCATCGTAATGGAGATTCTGATGTTACACAGAGGTAAATAGATTTAGCATATTGTTTGAAAGATGGAAAGGCAATTAAATTCACCCATTTTATTCAGTTATTTTATATTATATTAATGTGATTGTAGGTGTGTTTTTTTTCATATTATACTTTCCAAGCTATATAAATTTGTTTATTATTAATTGATAATGCATCTTTTACATGTCTGGCATATTGTAGTTGAAACCCCACAAGGCTATGTGGTGCAATGGTCGTAAATTTCACATCAAATAGTTGGATGAAACCATAAAAACTTCTAATAGTGGAATAACTACAATATTTCAGGTCACTAATGTTTCCTCTAGGAGTGATAATCGTCCTCAAGAATATGAAAATAGATACTACGAGTTTTTGAATGATATAATTGAGTGTGACATTAATTCCTTCAAATTAGTTTTGTTCGATGTCAAATGGTATAGGTTACGAATGCATGAACATGATGAGGAAAGAACCATTATTCAACATGCCAACAAATTTTCGATGATTAAAACAAAAAAATTTGAAAAAGAAAATGACCGCTATGTTTTTCCAAGTCAATGTGAACAAGTCTTTTAGTCAAAGGTTCCAGGTAAGAGGGATTGATCATTTGTTGTTAGATATGATCCAAGAGGAAGGCCAGTAAAGTATACTGTAGATGAAGAAGATGATATTGAAGAATAAGATGATGTAGAGATAGACAAGGAAGAATATGGGTCGACATATGAAGAAGACAGAGAATATGAACCAGGCATAGTAGACAATGCGCCCGTTCTTGATGATAATATCGATGAATATATGCTCGAAAATGACATTGATGATGATGATATCATCAATCCTTTAAACATTGTTTTTGAACTGGATGTTGATACAAATGTCGAGTTGGATGATAAAGAAGAAGATACAGAAGAGGGATGATACAAATGTTGCATTGGTCGATGAGGTACGTAACTAGATATTTAATTTGTATGAATTATTCTCTTTAAAAAAAAAAAATTGTGGGTGAATTACATGTTTTTAAGTTTTATTTATTTTTTGTTTTGGTAGTTTCTATGCATGATTACTATGTTACTTTTGTTTATTTTCTATTTTATAGATTCTATATTGGGGAATTGAGAGAGATGTGAGGCGGGGGAGGGGCCATATGAGCTTCCACCTTCACATGGTTGGCCTTGTTTAGTAGAGAATAAATTATTCTCGAAACCAAGAGAAGTTCATTCATTCATATTTATACTCAAATATCACTCAAAGACCCATTATATACTGTCTCCACTCGTCCTTGTTTCGTTTTAATTTTCTTGGTCAAAGTTTAAAGGAAACAACTATTAAAATACATTATACTAGGGCTAGAGTACATGATGGGAAACAATGACCTATGAATGGGGCCAACGTTGAAATGTTTTCAAAATGTTTCTGTATGCACCGAAATTTGACATGGATACTCTATTCACATTTGACATGCACCAAAATTTGACATGGATAGTTTGTTCCATGTCAAATTTCAATATAGTTCCGACAACAATTCTATAGAAGGAGATGAGAAACATTCACAATGAGACGTGCATGATGAAAGTTGATGCAAATGTGGATGATCTCAAATATTATGTGGGGAAATCATACATCCTTGAGTCTTGAAACCCTCCCATACTTTCAAGGCATGTGTCTAGTCTAACCATGTCAAATTTTGATGCATACAGGAACATATTGAATAAATTTCAACGTTGGCCCCATTCACTGCTCATTATGTGGGGTCGGTCCATGACATTTGTAGTGGGTGAATTGGAAGTTCCATGAAATTTCAAGAGAGTTCCAACAAATATTATACATATGGAAATGATGAATGATGAAAATGAGACATCCATTATGAATGTTGATGCAAACATGGATGATCTCAAATATTATGTGGGGACATCAGACATCCTTGAGTCTTGAAACCCTCCCATACCGTCAAGGCACGTTTCTAGTCTAACCATGTCGAATTTTGATGCATACTTGTACAGTTTGAATAAATTTCAACGTTGTCCCCATTCACTGCTCATTTTGCGAGGTTGATGCAAGATGACATTGGTGATGGGTGTATTGGAAGTGTCATGACATTTCAAGAGAGTCATGACAAAGATTATATAGATGAAAATAATGAATTATGACAATGAGACAACCATTATATTGAACGTTGATGCAAACATGGACGATCTCAAATATTATGCAGGGACTTGAAACATCCTTAAGTCTTGAAACCCTCCCATGCCATCAAGGAAACTATCTAGTCTAACCATGTCAAATTTCAACGTATACATGAACAAATTGAAAAAATTTCAAAGTTGACCCCATTCACTGCTCACTGTGTAGGTTTGGTGGAAGAAACTTGTGATGCGTGTATTGGAATTTCCCGTTCAAATTTTAATATAGTTCCGACAATGATTCTATAAAAGGGAATGACAAATGATGAAAATGAGAGGTGCAACATGATGAACGTTGATGAAAATGTGGACAATCTCAAATATTATGTGGGAACATCATACATCCTTGAGCCTTGAAATCCTCCCATACTGTCAAGACATGTGTCTATTCTAACCATGTCAAATTTCGATGCATACAGGCACATTATATTGAATAAATTTTAGCGTTGGCCCCATTCACTGCTCACTATGCAGGGTCGGTGCATGACATTTTTGGTGGGGAATTGGAAGTTATATAACATTTCAAGAGAGTTCCAACAAAGATTCTATAGATGGAAACAATGAATGATGACAATGAGACGCCCATTATGAACTTTGTTGAAAACATGGATGATCTCAAAGATTATGTGGGGACATCAGACATCCTAGAGTCTTGAAACCCTCCCATACCGTTAAGGAAAGTGTCTAGTCTAACCACTTCGAGTTTCAATGCATACATGCACATGATCATGATCATGAAGGAACATGACCACTTATGGATGTTTCTTGCACTTATGTTTATGCCTATTATTGAGGACACCCACCTTTCTTGGAGCCTTATTGCACTTGCTTTCATTACAATTCCTCATGTGGGTGCCCATCCTTGCCCAGGTCGTCTTGAAAAAGTTAAATCAAAGTCAAAATTGCTCCTTATCTGACATCCAGATCATCTTCTTTCCTAGTGATCCCTTGTATGGCCATTTTTTGTGCCTTTCATGTGGGTGGGCGCACCTCTTTCCAACTCGCCTTGCGTTGCATTTGGGCGCTCTGCCTGCTTTTTGTTACAATTCCTCTTGTGGGTGCTCCTCTTTCCAAATCGCATTGCCTTGCCTTTCGGCACCCTACCTTGTTTTTGTTACAATTCCTCATGTGGGAACCCCTCTTGCAAAATCACCTTGCGTTGCGTTCGGGTGCCCATCCTTGTCCAGACCATCTTGAAAAAGTTAAGTCGAAGCCAAAATTGCACTTTATCCGACATTTGACTCATCTTCTTTACTAGTTCTCCCTTGTGTGGCTCTTTTTGTGCCTTTCATATGGGTGGGCGCACCTCTTTCCAACTCTCATTGCATTGCATTTGGGCGCTCTGCCTCATTGTTTTTATGTTTCCTCTTGTGGGCACCCCTCTTTCCAACTCACCTTGTGTTGTGTTTGGGCACCCTGCCTTGTTTTCATTATGATTCCTCATTTGGTTGCCCCTCTTGCAAACTCACCTTGTGTTGCATTTGGGTACCCAACCTTGACCAGGCCATCTTGAAAAGGTTAATTCGAAGCCAAAATTTCTCCTTATCCAACATCTGACTCATCTTCTTTCCTAGTTCTCCCTTGTGGGTCCTTTTTCATGCCTTTCATGTGGGTGGGCACACCTCTTTCCAACTTGCCTTGCATTGCGTTTTGGCGCTTTGCCTCATTTTTGTTACGATTCCTATTGTGGGGTGCACCCCTCTTTTCAACTCACCTTTTCTTTCCTTTAGGAACCTTGCCTTTTTTTTGTTACGATTCCTCATGTGGCCACCCCTCTTGCCAAATCGCCTTGCGTTGTGTTTGGCCTCCCTACCTCATTTTCATTACGATTCCTCATGTGGGATTACATAGATTTCACCTATAATGTTAGACACAAAATTTCCATAGAGAGAAAATACCTATATATATATAAAATATGTAATATATATAATATATAAATTTAATATGTATAATATATAAATTTAATAAAACAATAAAACAAACAAAACAAAATTCTTAAAACCTTTAACCTTAAAACCACCAACTCTTAGAATTCTTAAGATATCTATAGACTCATGCCCCTTAACACTTATTACCACTATCCCCTATAAATCCTAACCCATATAACCTCTAGAACTTCTAATCATTAAAAGCTAATTTATGTATCTTCATAACCCTTTATTCTTATAACAGTTATCACATGAAACCCTTATCCCTTATAACATCTAATTTACTCTAAAGCACTATAATTTTTATCCCATATGGCTCATATCACCACTAACTAGCATAATCCCTAATTAAATCTTATAACCTCAAACCCATATAATTTTACAAATCCTAACACCTACAAAACTTATATACCTTTATCCCTATTATCCCTAACATCCCCAACCCCTATAACCCTAAATATTTAACCTCTGACCCATATAACACTTAACATATAACTTCTAAAACCCAAAAAACTAACATAAACTCCAACCCCTAATAATTATCCATTATAACTCTTATAACCCCTAACCTATAACAGGTATAATTCTTAACGCCTAACTCCTACCCAACCCCTAACATGTATAGCCTGTAACCCTCATAAACTCTAGATTCTAACTCTCAAACCCTTATAATTGTATAATGCCCAACACTTATAATAATGCTTGAATTTAATTCATAATCCCTAATGTTTGTAATCCTTGACCCCTATAGCATTAAACCCTTATAATACCTAATACCTAACCCCTAACCCTTGTAAAAATTATAACCTCGAATCATCAAAATTATTAAACACTATAACCTTTAAACCACTACCTCTTATGTATAACATATATAACATAATGTTATAGCATATATCACATGTATGTTATAACATATATGTAACATACATGTGATATATGTTATATAATAAATATACACAACAAAACCAAACCAAGAACCGCGTGGTCCCATTCACACTCTACTATTCATTTTAATGATACTTGTACCTACGCGCGAGACCATAAAGATCAAGAACTTTATAGATCTAAGGGGAGGGAAATAGTTGCACCTACATGAGACCATCAAGATCAGGAAATTCTGAGATCGAGGGGAGGGAAATAGTTTCACCTGCGGAGAAGAATGTCAAGGGACATCTGTGAAATTGATCAGGCGACGCCAAGACTGAGGGAGAAGAAAATGATCTATGAAATTGATCAGGCCACGCCGAGACTGAAGGAGAGGGAAAGGATGGTGAGTACCTCTACACACTCAAATTCAAATTGGGCATAAACTTGAATTATCCTTTATCCTACGTTTGCTTTTGTGTGAAGTGATTTTGTCCTACCAATCTGAACATCCAGCTTGAGGCCAAATTGAACATTTATAACCCTAGGGACTGAAAAACATGCACAATTCTTCTCAATAAATGAAAATCTCTTTAACCGTCGAAAACCCTTTTGAAAACCCCTTCGAAACTCCAGATAAACCCCTTTCGAAAACCCCTTTGAAACCCCTTTGAAACTCTAGAGAAACCCCTTCGAAAACCCCTTCAAAATTTCTCTCAACATCCATGGTTTCACCAAAATAAGTCAGCTTGGCCCTAAATCTAGCCTACACTTGCACACCTGCATCAACTCTCACACTTCATTTGCATCCCTATTTTCACCTAGTTTTCTTTCACGTATTCTCTTAGTACCTAGGTGTGGACCTTGGGAATACCCTTATGTCAATGTTAGAGTAAAACATAGGAATGCACTATTTCCCTTATTGTGCCTCCACTAGTGCTTGTTGTGTCACAACCCTAAGAGTTTAGTTTTAAATTGGTTGTATGTCCTCTTTTGTTCAATCCTGTTTAGATAAGGCATTTTTTCTTGGTCCATCTTATTGAAAAGGCAACTAGGTTTCTTCTTGTACATCTAGATTCTAAGTCCTTAGGTGGATTTTCTTTCACTTTCTATCTTTCAACATTATCTAGGAGTTTCTTATACACTCCCACATTGTATTGACATCGTATGTACCTTTTGGTCCTATTGTTCCTGAGTCTACACTTAAGGCTATAAAGTGTAGAGTCTAAGCATCTGAATAGAGTGAAAGGAAAAAGGGGAAGAAACAACTTCGGGGGATGAGGCTATAGCTGATCTCTGAGTTTTCTTTGTCTAGCTTCTAAATATTATTGAATAATGATATCCCATTTGATGGAGGCCCATGAACATTCGAGCTTTGTCCAGGTGATGGAAGTCTTAAGTATGGTATTGAAAAGATTTAAAGTGATGTTGGTTTGATCTGATAAGTTGGGTTCGATGTTGGGCTATCTTACGACGGGTAAAGTCATGGGGAGAATAGAGCTTTAAAAGAGGGTTGATGTTTTAAAGTTCTTATTTCAATTTTATATTATACGAGGAAAATTCAGTGAAGCAAAATGAAGGGTTTAACGAAATCGAAGGTTGTTTTCCATAATTGAGTTAAAATCTTGAAACGGAGTATGAAAACATAGAGCTGTCAACAATGTGGGGCATCAATTTAAAAGGAATCCAACGTTGTAGTAGAAGAAGAAAGGAGAGGAATACCTTGATGAAAGCATATAATGTAGATATATAAGTAATTCACAGGTCTTGTACCTACTAGTAGCCGATACAGAGAAAAAAATGTAAACAACTAGATAACTAGAATCTGATCACCACAGTAGAAGCTATACTAAATTGCAGCTAAAACATTCATCAAAGACGTATATGTAATAAATGATGTGAAACATGAAATAATAGAGGAAAAACACATAACTCAATCTTGACATAATATGGATTCTTCAATTCACTTTGTATTAATCCTGGCTCAAAAGAACTTTCTCTATTACAATCTACCACTGGCAAAAAGTCTGTTTTATTACAATCTTCGTATTATTTAAACAAAATTCTGAACATTTAGAATTCTGATTGTTCTGGAAACTTGTCAGTTACAAATGGAAAATTGGAGTGTTTCATCTCCTCATCTTTGTCTTTCCTCATAAGGGTGGAGTACCTTCCTTTCTCTACTCTTCCGGCTCCAGAAATAGAACGGGTTGACATCTGTCATTATTTAGCACCAGAAACCTACCCCTTCGCCTGCTCGATGCAAATGACACACCTTTCCACCAACTGGGCTATCAACCTAGAAGGTTTTTCTTGGTTTCTTGCCTCAAAGGTGTAACAACTCTTCACCAACTATGGCAACCTTTTCCCTAATTGTCGGTCTTCAGTGATGATAAAGAATAATTGTAAACTTGGTTGTACTAGCCATTTGTCCACTTGGACCATACCAACCTTTCTTATCTGGGATATCTCCACTTGCTCTTTCTCCACGTTTTCTTTGATGTCCAGCAGGTGTTTAGCTATATTGATTTTTCCCAGTGTTCCAACATTGTCATCCTTATCAAGTTCTAACAAAATTTTACTTATCAAGGCGAACGTTTCCTCACAAGAATTCATCACTTCATTAGCTCTCCCCCTGCTTTCTGATATATTTTCCTCCTAGACCTTCATCAAGATATTCCCTATAGTTTGTTCTTTGATGGATAATTTGGAGCTGCCAACCATATCTATCTTCGTCGTAGCTATAACAACGTCTTGGAAAGCAACCCGAGCTGCCCCGGATTTTTTTTCCCTCAAAGAAATATTTTCTAACACTTGATCTATCGTCTGAAAGTGGTTTTGAATGGTTCCTACTTTTACAAGCAAGTCTTGTTGAGCCATTAATACCTTCTGTCGGATTTTGACAGCTTGGGATCTGAACATATTTATGTCTAAAACCTGATTCTCGGCAACATCCAACTTCAATTGTAACTCTATAATTTGTTGCCCCTGCTGGCTTACCTGCGTTTGGCTAATTTGTGCCGACTGGCGTACCTGCTCAAGGTCGGATCTAAGTTTCTTGATCTCCTGCAGATTGTCTATTCGGGCTTGCTTGAGGATTTTCTCACTTCATCCTTGGCATTTTCTTTAGCAGTAGCCACTTTAGCTTCCAGCTTACTGATCAAGAGGTTATTTCATTTCAACTGAGCCTTCAAAGTTCCAACTGAGTACTGATTGGTTGTAGAATAAGCTCCTAGTGTTCCTGCTATCTCGTCTATGACTTATTTCTCTTTCACGGCCTTTCCACCTGTCATGATTTTAAATTTTTTAGCCACTATGCCCTCTCTTTGATATAATTATTTCCTCACCACGACCTTCCTTTTTTTATCAAAGAAAAATTCGTTAGGAGGCAGCTCCTTTATAGAAATGGGCATCAATTCTTCATTGAAAATCCACCCCGCATCGGGATTCCCCTTTGTGAACTGTAAGGGTTTGATAATAACAATCGGACTGTCGACTTCCTTGGATGGTTGTTTCAGGGTAACATCTGTGATTGTCTTGTTTGACATGAGCGATAGTGAGTCGCCCAATCCTTGCGAGGGTATCTCTGCTTGACCTTGGACCTACTTGCATGACGTACCATTTTTGGGGTTTCCTTCCTCTTGGTAGGGGACTTCGGCTCCTCTCTCTGAGGTTCCAACCTCCCCTGTTTTCCCTTGGTTTTTTTCCCTGTTAGGACTCGAGTCCTTTGCACCTTTGGCTTTTGTTTTCTTTGAAACTGGAAGCTTTGGGGTTTCACCCTGTAAAATCTTGGGGAGAAAACTCCGCCGATGCTACTGGAATTTCAAGAAATCAGCCATATCTCTGGGTGGAAGGGCTTGAATCCAACTTAGGACTTCATAGTAGGACCTCTCACCCTAGAATATTTCATCATGAGGGGAATCCTCGTGTTCATATCTCTTCAGGCCACAACTCACCAGGTGATTGATCACAACCTTACTAGGGTCATGATTCTTGAACTCAATATCCACCAGCTTCATTTCTTCTAAAACCATAGCCTCGACTTTGGCATGGTCAAAATATAACAAGGAATATGCACCAATATGAATGGGGAAGGGAAACCATACCTTTTTTGATACTCCTTTGAACTCTTTGCTTATTCCATCGAGCACAGTCTACCTGGCGATATCGCGACACAATAGCTTATCTGGAAAGAATAGAGGTAGAGCATATGGAGGAACAACGGTGCCGAAAACCCTAATATATGAAAACTTCGCCTCTATATACCAATGTACCACGCTACTCAAGTTGGTCATGATGTTATCCAAAATCCTGGGCGGCAGTTGGCCGAAGATGGCGACATGCAATGGCACCATTACCCAGTTGAAGATCTCGTAGATGCATTCTTTGGCTTTATCCTCCCAAATCTTCGAGTGGTAGACATGAATAAGACTTGTATTAGATGGAGCCCAGCTCCAGTTCATTAGTGGGAAGGGTGTCACGAAGCAGATGGAATCCATGATGTAAGTGGACATAAAGAACGAAGCTACTTTCTTACTTTCCCTTTGTGCTCGATATTCGGTAATTCGACCGGTCAAACTGTTAGACAACAATTTGGCCCAGTCAAAGGAGAAACCCTCAGGAACTGTATGAATGAGAGAAACCCATGGGAGGAAGAAATGGGTAGTGTCCTCCTTCCCATAAAAACTATAGGTCATCATCGCTATGTACTTGAATTGTGGCTCCAAGGAAGAGATTGAATAGATCCTGTTAGTGTCAACCCTGAATTTCACAGGGTGTTAGACCCAATCTTTGATCAGATCGAATAAACTTTTTGCATACTGATCACACTCCTTCTTCTTGAAACCTTCTATGAATTTAGCATTGTGAGTAAGGTTCGGTGTGGGTGACAATTTATACATTGCCCGCAAATGTTCTGTCCTGAAAGTCCCAATCGTTACCTTATGTTTGTTGACAATCGTCCTAGTCGAGATGTCCACATGGTCCAACGCCCACCTGATCATATAACAAGAGGGAAGAAGTTAGGGTCTCACCGCTATTTTTTGCATCTCTGCTTGAGTGATGATTTTGTATTTGGTTTATAAGTCATCCTTCTCGTTGTCTCTAGAATCATCCGAACAGTTTACCGACTCGGATTGCAGAATGTTGGAAACGTATGACCATGTATTGACAAAATTAATACTTCAGGGCAAGGTATCGGAAACAACATATGAAGCCTGACCTGAAATATCGACAGCTAACTTGGGCATTTTTCTTGGAGCCATGATAGAAAACCTGCAACTGGACCTCCTGTCGAAAAAATTGAAAATCACAAACATCGGTTATCCTGGTGAAATGGCTCTGAGTACAAATAGAAATGAAAAATGAAATAATGAAGGAAAAACTCTCTATCTTGGTCATTTAAACCCATGGTGTCCTTGCCAATAGAACGGTCAAATCGCTTAATAGAAAGATTTAGAAGTAAAAACAAGATCCTACTATCTGTCACCTCACTGCAATTCAAATAAATGCCATAAATGCTTGACGAGTCGTAACATTGGAAAACGTAGGATCATTCAAGACTTCATCTGTAAACCATGTGTGTTAAAGTTTGTTTAAGGTGCTAATTAATTTGGTTTAGTTCTTTCAATTTGGTGTACTTAGTTTCTAATCCCCTTTTTGACGCTCGCCATATCAGGTGTTTTCGCTCCTAGCCACTGAACCTTAAAAACCCAAAAACGTGATGGTGTGAGGTAATGGATTAAAAGTGATTTGACTTAAGCCTTTTAATTAATCCATGCTTAATTAAAGAAAATCATGACTTCGTGTATCGGGGTTATGAAGGTGCTGCCCTTTGGAGAAACAATCGTCGATTCTTGAAATCACAATAGTGACTAACTAGGGTTTAAAGTGACTTGTTATTGATACTAACTTGGGTAACTTTAACACCTCTTCACAACTTCGCAAGTCAGAGGCTTGAGAAACGTCCAACACGTAACTCCCGAGAGAGAGGGTACGAGGTAATAAGAGATGATAAGCCCCGCTTAGTCTTTTAGTAAAGGTGATTTAAACTTAGGAAGGTTTTCGCCATTTCACAAGTCGGGATACTGCGATTTTAGGGGGGAGAAATGCGCAAAAAATGAAGTCCCGAAAACCACCCTTTTTGGGCTTAAGTATAACATTTCATGTATTTATAGAAAGACAGCTCCAACAAGTCCCATTGAACTAATTTTGTGGTGATTTGTTGGACATTAATAACATTATCTTATCTTATCTACATCTCTAGCAATTGTTAACAACTGACCATGGATGCCTTTTAAATTTAAACAAGTTGTTTGGGATTGAATCACCCTCTTCCATCTTCATTAGGAATCCACTAAAGTAGGTTGTTCAACTAAAGGAGAAAAGAGCATTGGCATTGTCAATGAAAGTACTTCCAAGAGAGACCAAGATCGCAATAAGTCAATGAAATATGTTACATGAAGCATTTCAAATAAATATGTTCTAGTCGTAGTACAAAGTTGGTTTGTTTGCATGCTTGACTACTATATTAATTAGCGTGTGTTGTTTGTTCTCCTTAGTTGGCATTAGGATTGAGTTTGTGTCTAATGGAATCGGTTCTTGGGTATTCCAGCTAGCATCGTGTCCTATTACCACCACTTGTTGGCATGTGTCATTTGACTCCAAAAATGCCCATAAAATTCCCATATAGTATAACAATAGTAATAGAGCATAATACAATTGTGAAAGACTAACACTATGGTAATAATTATGAGCTTACTGTGATACCAACAGGATACTAGTAATAAACTAGTGTTACATCTTGATTGACTGATTGTTTTTTTCATTAATGGTGTTATAGGACGTACAAGAAAACAGGTATTTTTCAGATCTATCTTCATTGAGTGAGGGAAGTTCAGGTAGAATAGAGGAAAGTGAGACATCTAGTAGGTTTAACAGGTGAAGGATCAACTAGAGCTGAGAAGATCAGAAGAAAATTCCATAGACGCATGGATTTTTTTCTCTCTAAAGGGGGATCATGTTCTTATGATCATGAGAGAATAGACGACATCGAGGTTCCCTTGAGGTACAAACATATAGTGAAATGATGGGTACTCAAGGATCTTCCCAAAATAAACACTGATTTGTTTGTAAACGAAAGGATATATCGAATTGCTCCATCGTCACTACATGGTTTGGGGCTATTTTCCATGGATGGAATAAAGGTATGTTACAACAGATTAAATAAATTGATGAAGTACATTGGACCCTGTTATATCTACACATATTGGATACAAATAGTCCAATATACAAAAAGTATGTGAATATATGGTTTGGCTGCAAATTATATACAACTAAAAGGAAATGATCAAAATAAAGGAGAAACTATCTATATTGACGGAAGGACAAAATAAATGGGGAATATTGCAGGGTTTATAAAAAATATATGACTTGTGACCACAAATAAGCTACCAAATTGTGTATTTGAGGGGCGTGAAGGAAATCGTGTATTCGCATGTGAAATAAAATAAATAGTTGCAAGGGAAGAGTTATTGATTGATTACAATTTGAATCGAATAGATACAGATGTTTCTATTATGGGGGTGGTATGTATACTAATTTACCCAACCTGTAAGTAATGACTCTTATATTTTATGATTTTCATTATGTTCTTTACAGTGTTAATCCATTTGGAGAGCTTCGGTCTGTTTACTCAATGTGGATTATTTTTGTTATTAACAATAACATTCCTCCTTTGATGTCAATAAAGAGGGGTGATTTATCATACATTTGAATTTATTTCTCATGATAATGATCAAGGTTCTAATTTTACTGTAATGTGGAAGGTTGATTCGTGGTAAATCAAAAGAGGCCTCAGAACATGTAAACAAACAACAATTTTTGAATTGCATTTAATGTGCACTTTATTTTTGTGGCAATCAATTACTTTGTTTTTTTACATAACTGAATTATCATTTATTTTGTTGAATATGTAGTCGAAGGGACATGATGTTGATGATGATTCACTCGATGAAAGGGATTTGTATGAATCCCCTGACCCTATGGGTTTAATTAGAAAAAAAA
This sequence comes from Picea sitchensis, assembly GCA_010110895.2. Taxonomy (NCBI): domain Eukaryota; kingdom Viridiplantae; phylum Streptophyta; class Pinopsida; order Pinales; family Pinaceae; genus Picea; species Picea sitchensis. The sequence goes on from SNQJ01S0040179.1 coordinate 37,550, forward strand.
TCAATAAATCAAACAAGGAACTAGATCACTTGTTAGATATTCTAGATCAAACTCCCGAGGTCAAAGAAAGGATCAAAGAAGTTATGACAAGGCTTAAGACATATAAGGTAATAACCATAATTTCAAGTGGTTTTATTTTATGTCATAAGATCAATTATGAAAGCTTGATTTTTAACTTTTACATTATCTAAACGAAAACATGTTTTCTTTATTATATAAAGATTTTTGGATCCTTTTGACACCGACATGCATGGTGTTGGTAGTACTGGCGTTGCACATACACCACAGGGTCCCGAAGAAGGCCCTCGTAAAGATGCCAGGATGCAACTATTCAGATTTCCACCTTCCACACCATTATGTGGGAGCCACGACATGCACATCGAGGAAATGACCACACATGTAGTATCTAGAAGTGGTTATGGAGATGAGGGCGATGATTTGACCAACTAGATGGTTTATTTTCCTAAATAAATACATGTGACCACCACATGGACCCTTAAGGGAACATTTATGGTCAATGAGGAAGGGCTTCCATTAAAGCAAGTTAAAGTCCCAGGTAATTTTTAAAATTTTAATTGTTTCATGTTCTCTATGTAGACAAATATAAATCATCTAAATAATTGTTTTTAAATTAATAATCATATAATCATTTTAAGTGTAGGTAATAACAATTTTTATAGGTCCTTAGAGAATAAGGCGTTGCTGATTTTTGGGCCCACCATATGGGAGAGGTGGAATTCCTAGAATTCCAACCTCAAGAAAGAATTGATGGATTATCTTGAAATCCTTTTTGGTGTAGACACATTTAATAAGACCTTGGCCACCATCACAACTGGTGAATATTGAAAAGATACGTGAGAAACATATAGGAAACACTTGAAACAAAACGATAGGTACAAGCATCCTCTGATGATTCCAAAGAGGGATTGGAAGGCCCTCATTGAGGACACAAAAGAGAAGAAATTGACAGATGAAGGAAAAACACCCTCTGGTCCTAGAAGGTAAATTACAATTTCAATTCAATACCTTCAATTTTTTTTAGATGTAAATAAAATTGTGGTATATATTAACATACTTGAAACTTTTGATGATAGGTTGACTGACACGTCAAAGGAAACAAAAGTAAGGCTTGTCAAATGTGGTCAGCACAGGCTAGGCTAGGGAGGCTACTTGAAGTTGCAGTCACAAATTGTAAGTACCTAAATATCTTATTTGTATCCCCTTACAACTTTTAGGCAATTGCAACAAATAACATTAAAAATGCATACTCTTATGCAATGCAAGGTGATGAGTTTGGTACTGAAACCATGGAGGAAGACCTTCATCTTGGATACAAGTATGGCTATAAATTTGTAATTGAACAACAAAAAATCTTGGGGAAGTTACCAAGAACCACTTTGCAGGATAAGGTAAATAAAATTCAATCCACATTAACCTTTATTATTAATATAATACAATCATGTTGGATATCATTGATAAATTTAATTTTTTACAACTTTGTTTTAAGGAGGGGAGCAACACTGTCAACAAACGCACTAGTATTGGAGAGCAGTGCATTGATAGAATTTTGCAACCAGAAGATGGTTCTCCCATGCAGTCCCAATATTCCACAGGGGTGCAAACCCACGATGGTGCTATGACCAAGATGGCACATGATGGTTATATGGCTATATTTTAATCATATACTTAATAATTTTGTAGTTATACATTTTTTACTTCTATTCTTTTTTACTTATACATTTATGATTGTTCGTATAAATTTTGTGGTCTCAATGGAAGAGAATGTTGTACTTGAGGGTGATACAGTTGAAGAGGAGCACGCGAGGGAAACCATTCCAATGGTTTCGATCAATGCACTAGGTAAATAATGACATTGCAGGTGTTTTTTTTAATATCAATGATATTTAAAAACTGGCCATCTAAATTTTGTATTTTTTTCTTTTGTAGGTGATGCCTCATCAAAACGGCCTCAATTACCCCATGAGTACCCCATGACTAGGTGTGCTTTGTGTGAGAGGAAGCAATCAGAATCAGATTTTGAAGAGCACCCAGAGAACGAATACATGTATATTGATGATATGCTTAGGAACTATAGAGCTAAGAAGAAGAGGCCAGCTAAAATTACTAAATGATGATGTACATGAATATTTTAATAACTATTTAATATAAAATATATTTTCTATGAAATAATTTTTTTTACTTGTTGGGTCGCCAAAAGTCCATTCTTTTACCAACCTTTTACTTCACTTTTCACCATCTTCCGCTTTCCCGCAACCTTACATTAAGAACATTTTCATGACTACATATGCGTTTAGACCTATTCTTTTCCAAAGCATTAATTTTAGTATTTTGAGTGAGTTTATGGTTAAATATTGGAAAAATAACATGTTTTCACTTATATATCAAAGTGGGATGAGTTCTATGATGTTTACAGGTACATTTTAATACTCCAACCAAGTCATGTGATGGAATAGAATAAATCCTCTTTTCAAATCAATTTCCATTCTCTAGTTTTTATAAGTTAAGTGCTTTATTGTAATGTATGATGTTATGGAATAGTTGTTACTTTTATCTTAGGATAATTGAGCTCACTCCAAATGGATCAAGGAAACATTTTATTTCATTGTAAACAATTGTGAATATTTGTATGTATATATGTTTGTTTTTGCTGTAAATATTTCAATAGATTTATATGTTGGGTATTGTGGAATTGAGAGTGATGTGAGGTGGGGGGGGGAGGGTCCATAAGAGATTCCACCTTCACGTGGTTGGCCCTGTTCAGTAGAGAATAATTTATTAGATTCGTTTGATCTTGGAGCAAACCTCCCTCGATCCAACAGAGCAGCAACAAAGTCAATGTTGACTTTGTTGTTGCTACTTCAAATCAAGGGAGGCATTTTGGGAAAATATTAGACGCATGGATCCAATAAATTATTCTTGAAACCAATATGATATCATTCAAGTATGTTCTAACACTCTCATAAAAATGCAACTTAGAGTAAATAATCCGCTACAAATATGACTTGTATTGATTTTTTAGATATTTATGGAGGTTGAATGATTTTTGCAGGTACTTTATAAAGATCTTTCTTCGTCGATTGAGGGAAGCTCAAGACTAACAAAGGGTCATACATATGAAGAGAAACATGTGGGGTGAACCATTCCAATTGTATCGTCGTCCAGTTCATCATATTAGGTGTGATTTCTCCTTTGAGCATAGTTTATATAGCCATCAATTCTAGTTATGTTTAATGTTTTATGAATTGTTATGTGATTATTTATTAATGTGGGGTTTTCTATGTGATAATTTATTGAGATATATCATATATTTAGTAATTTTCATGTTCTCTACTTGCATCCAGTAATGGTAGATACAAGTCCATTTATATTGAGTGAAAGAAACCTTGGCTTCCTGTAGGGATTGATGAAGTGTTAGTTCATGCATCTACTGCTAGGGGTCCTCCTAGAATAAGGCCAAATCAACTAAGAAAAAATTCCATAAATAGTGTTGTTGTACTATGCCTCATTTTTTCTAGGAATTTTTCCATATCATGGAGCATGTACTATCCATCCATCCTAAATATCCTTGCATGTTGATCATGGAAACCCAAAAAGTGCTGCAAGGATACAATTTTCCTCCTTTACGCAATGATACAATTTTCCTCCTTTGGTACAAGATGGAAGCTAAGTAGTATGGATATCTATCTCAATTAGAATAACATGGTTAGAGAATCTCCTCTTTTTAGTGAAAGATTCAAGATAACCATCATAAACTAGAGGACAACTTAGGTCAAAGGGAGTGAGTTTTTGGGTTATGATGGGGTTGCAAAAATTAGAGCTTCCACCTGTTGGAGCCACCCTTGTTTTTCTAGCCCGCCACAAATTTCATTCTTAATGCTTGAAATCTAAAGATGGTTTTCATATTTTCCCTCTGAGATATCGAGACCTATGAACCTTTATCATGCGAGCATCGATGATTATTATACTCTCGAAACAAGTCCTACCTTTTGTTAAAACGTTTCCTCTTTGTTCTACCTCGGGATCTCGTAGGTCGGATACTGTAAGTCATATAAGTCACATGCCCTGAGGTACGAAACAACGAAATAGTTTTAATTTTTTACTCGGGACAGTAAAAAGGGTAAAGTTTTCCCTAACCCATGTTTAAACGTCATCGGGGTTTCGCACCTCGACGTTCTCCAAATCCAAAATTTTAATTTCGTAGCCCCAATAGCCGAGAACACGAGGTCCTTATTTTAGTAACCCGTGTCAAGGTTAAAGGTAAAAGCTAAACCATGGTAAAAATTTATGTCAGCATTTCACCACTCGACGTTTTCCTTTTCAAAAGTTACACCGTCTAAACCCTGACTCGCGAAATCATGATAAGGAGATAAACGTAATTAATTAATCACTTAATTCAAGATTATTTTCCCTTTTAATTAAGTCATGTTATCGCGATCTCGCGGTTTCGCAGCTCGGCATGCAAACCTCCCGGAAACTTATTTTCGAAGCTCCGAGTCGCGATATGACGAATATAATAATTATGAAATTAATCGAGCCCCAAATCACGATTACCTTTTTGTTAACCAAAATCGATCATCGCAGTCTCGGGTGTTAGAGATTCAAAATGTTAAAGTAAAATCCCCGATATAGCGAGTACCGAAATATTGATTAACGCTGGTAAAACCGGATTAATTAAGCTAAATCAATGCATATCCTGCGTTTTGATGTATGCACGATTTACAAGGTAGCCTTAGTCTTTCCATACGCCACTGGCATTTTAAACCACCAAAATTTATGGCATTAATGAGGAAATAGGGTAAATCGATGAATATAAGATCGGATTTTTACGGCAAAATTTATTTCTAAATATGATTTGACAGACTTGATCTGAAAGGTATCGAGTTTTCAAATATATATAAGAGTTGTGGTTCATTATAACAAATGCATTTCATATTACGTAGAGCACATTATCTCTGAGTCATTGACTTCTGTATGTATACGTATTTCTATCGCAGAAGAACCAAAACGCAATCTCTAGCCATGGCTCCGCGAAAAGCATCAATAGCAAATGTTGAGGTTTCGGGATAAGGCTCAGACAATGTCACTGATACTTCACCTCGTAGTATCGAATCATTCCCGAATTGGTCATTCATTTTGGATGTTCTAGAGGCAGAGTTGGTGGATTATTTTGATGACTCCAGCGACAATGAAAAAGATGATATAACCACCAAGTACAAAATAGTCATCCAATCCAGAATGCACAGAGTAGCAGCCAAACCGCGATATATTCCATATTATGACATGGTCTGATGGGCATTAGACCATGTAGACATACCGACCAGAACCATCATGAACGAGCAGAAAGTCACCATCGGGACTTTCAGGCCGGAGCATCTGCAAGCCATGTATAAGCTGCCCACGACGTTCGACTACACATATGGCGCTGAATTATTGGATGAGTTCACGGAGAAGGAATGTGTACAGTATGATAAAACCATGTCCAGTTTAATAAAGGATTGGGTTTCAAACACCGCGAAGTTCAGAGCTAATAGCCACGACATATATTCAATCGCTTCTTTAGAACCGTAGTACAAATATGTAGCCATGATGACATGCAGGTTATTCGGGAAAGAGGACACCTCACATTTTTTCCTTTCGTGGGTGCCTCTAATGTTTCAGGTCACTGAAGGCAGTTCCTTCGACTGGGCAAAGATGCTTTCCGATATCTTGACCAGTCGGGTCACAGAGTATCGGGTGCAGAAAGAGAACAAGAAGGCGTCTTCATTCTTCATGTATGCATACATTATGGACGCAGTTTGTTTTTTGACACCATTTCCCTTAATGAGTTGGAGTTGGACTCTAGAAGAAGACGAAACCATACACGTTTATCATGCAAAATTATGGGAAAACAAAGCATAAAATTTTGTGTATGAAATCTTTAACTGGGTGATGGTGCCTCTGCATGTCACCATTTTTGGTCACCCGCCACCCCAGATCTTAGACATCATAGTAACAAATCTAAGCAGCATAGAAGACTGGTATGTGGAAGCAAAATTTTCATACCTTAGAGTTTTTGGGGCTTCTGTTCCCCCACATGCGCTGCCATTGTTCATTCTTGACAAGCTGGCTTGTCGCGAGGTTGCCTGACAGACAGTAATCGGTGGTATAAGAAAAGAGCTTAAGGGATATTCAAATAAGGTAGGGCCACCTTTTCTTGTTCATTTGAATTCTTATTCTTTATTAGATTTCGGGAATGCCAAAGCCAAGGAAACAACCCTGGAAGACCTAAATTTGGTCTCCATTGAATACAAGAAACATGATCTGCAGAGGGTCGTGAGAAATCATTTGGCCAGTTGCAGGCTCAAGAGATTTGAGCACGAGAATTCACCCTCAGATGAAATTTTCTGAGGCGCAAGGTCCTATGCTGAGATTCTAGATCGGATACAAAATTTAGCACCTGAGGAAAGAGCCGATGTTCTAAAGTTCCAGGAACATCAACGTAGCTATCTTCCCGCAGTGTTGCGAGGTGAGGGTCCGAGTACGTCGAAGGCTAAACAGAAAGATGTCAAAGGCTCTAAGGATGCGACTCTCGATCAAGAAAAACACCAGGACGAGGGAGAGAAAACTAAGAGTTCGAAAATAGAGATAAAGACTCCTGACCTGCCAAAGAAGCAGAGTCCGATCACTCCGGGAAAATCAGCAAAGCAAATCGGAGAACCTATCACATCAGTTACCCCCTTGCAGTCAACGTAGGGAAATATTGATGCAGGATGGATATTCAATAAAGAGACAAGGCCTATAAGGGTAGAAGAACTCCCTCTGAATGAGTTTTTCTTCGATAAGAAGAGAAAGGCAGTAGTAAAAAGGGAATTCTATCAGGAAGGAGAGTCAACTGCCAAGAAATATAAAGTTATAACTGATGGAAAAGACAAGAAGAATGAATAGTTCACTACTAAAATAGCAGGGACATTAGGAGCATATGCCTCGACGAATCAATTTTTAGTCGTGCTCTTAAAAAACCAACTTAAAATAAAACATCGCCTCATTAGGACCCTCGAAGCCAGACTGGCCACAACAACAGAGACTCCTAAAGACCAGGCGAGCATAGGAATAGAGCAGGCCAGGTTGGCCTATAAAAACAAGATAGAGCTACTCAAAACTAAGCTCGAGCAAGCACAACTCGTGGTCCGGGAGGGGTAGAAGCAAGCAAGCAAGCAAAAGGAGTTGATCGAATAGCTACAATCTAGGGTGGAGATTGCCAAGAACAGAATGATAAACATCAGGATGTTCAAATCCCAGGCGACTGAGATTCGGAACAGAGTCTCTGCGGCACAACGTAATTTGCTCGCCAAGATAGAAGAGATCCGGGACAACTGTCTACTAGTGAACCAGGTTTCAGAGAACTTATCTTCTAGAGAAAGGGAAGCGGGAGCAGCTCGGGTCACTTTCCAAGAGGCTGTGATAGCCACAAACAACAGGGGTTCAGGAAGTACTCCCAGGTTCACCATTCTGGAACAAACCAGAGGAAACATTCTATTAAAAGAGTGGGAGCACAACATCGCCGAAGGAAATCAACAAGCCAAAAAGATAACAAATTCCTTAGAAGAGGCTTTTAGTTCTATAGACGGTGATCTGCTAGGCATGGATAGCGGAGGTAATGTCGAGGCGTTGATGCAAGTATATATTGAAAAAATCTCGCTAGATCTGAAGGAAAAAGAGGAAAGATATTCAGTCGAAATTTCTCAAGTGACTATGGTGGACATAGTCCAAACAGACAAATGCATGATTAGACCAAGCGTGGAATTATGCGCCATCAACATCATAGACGGACAGATGGAAGACATGCTGCAACAGTTAGCCCGAGAATGTTACTTCTTTGAAGCCAACTGTCAAGCAGAACCGTCGCGGCTAATATCTCAGCTAGTTGAAAGATGTGTCTCCTGTACCGAGCACACACGAGGACAAACGTCTAGCACCAAGTGAAGATAGAGAAGAAGAAATGGAGCGATTTCCCTCCTCCCTGTCATAACCAAAATTTTGTGACTATTGAGATTCTATCTTATTTGTAAAATTGTATAAATATACCATAGAAAGAAATGAAAGAGGCTGGACCTTTTTGTGTCGATTGTAACAATTTTTTTACAAATTTGAGAGTTAATACAAAGAAAATCTAAAGATTCTGAATTCCGTCAAGACTGTGTTATGAGTTTGTTTTCTTGTATCTCATACTTCATTTCATTTCATATTCTTAACTGATGAATGCTTCATTATAATTTAGTATGACTACTACTATAGCGAATGAATTTTGGTTTTCTGTAATTGTTTACTATTTTTCCTTTGTACCTGCTATCAGTGGGTGTAAGACCAATCCACACTTTCAGAATTCTACACATATTCTCTTCATACATCGGGTTATTTATTTACAGTTTTCCTCTTCTGTTTATACGTGAGATTTTGCCTTGATAGGAGCCTTACATCATAGACAACTAAATGTTTTTCTCCCACCTCATACATTTTATTAAGATATAACTCAGTTACGGGAAAGAGCCTTTGATTTGCACTCTGTTTCTTTTCCGAAATTATAAATTCTCTTTTATACGACCAAATTGAGACAACACTTAATTTCTCCCTGAAGTTTTTGTTATTTTACTCTTCCTCCATGACTGTCCTTGTACCAACACAGCCTAATATCAAACCCGGATTATCGAATCAAACACACATCACCTTAAACCTTTTTGACACTATTCTTAAAACAGCTACTACTCGGGTTGAACTCGTACGTTCATGGGTTGCGATTGAACGGGATATAACTATCCAGGAACAGTTGGAAGCTAGACAACGCCAACGCATAAATCTTCCTTAGTTTCCTTTGCCGAAGGTTGACGTTTCTCCCTTCTCCACCTTTTACCCACTTTCGGATGCCTAGACACTGTACTTCTAATCCTTAAGTACAGACTCTGGAACAACACCACCGAAACAATCTTAAGATAAAAAACACTTTCCTTAAAATCCTTCTTGTATAAAAAGGTATCAAGATGTATTGAATTAGCTAATGAGAACTGTGTACCAGTCTTTAGCAAACTATCTTTTGGGGAAACCCAAAGTTGATTAGATCCATCATTAGGAACTTTAGTCATCTTCTCACTTTCTTCTGGGAAGAAAATGTCATCCAAATGGCAGGTTCCTAAGGGATCATCATAAATAAAATCACGATGACCAATGGAATAAGATTCCAAAACTTTTTTTGGACTACCAAGAGTAATTGCCTAAGAGTATTTATCATATTTAGGATGAGGTTGATTATAGAACTATGATACCTTATGGTTATATTTGTTAGCAAGGATATCATGATTAGGTTTTTGATTTTCAGGTTCATATTCATTAGAAAACATTAGTCTTCCAAATGGATCATGCTCGAAAACATTATCTGTCATATCATCAAACTGAAATTTTCCATTCTTTACATCGATATATACATTTATCTTTATATGGTGGAATATTTTTGTATTTGAAATACTATCGGGAAGAGAATTTTGTGAGTTATTTCCATTGTTGAATGTTCGGATTTTTTTCCGGCCAAAGAGAGACGTTTTAAAGGAATGTGTCTAAAGTTGGACTATTACAAGGCCTATGAAAAGTTGGAGTGGAAATTCATTTTCCACATGCTTGAGTGGATAGGCTTTGGGTCAAAGTTCATATATTATGTCAATATTCTCATTTCCAATGCTTTGGTTATTGTGTGTGTTAATAGATCCCTTACTTATCTTATTCCTCTTAGCAGATCAATGATGTCGGGCTATACTATAGCCCCTGATTTATATGTTCTCACATATAATGCCTTGGGTTATCTATTATAAAAGGTATTTTACCAAGATAAAGTTATTGTCCTTCCCCATTAATATTTAATCAACTCCCACTATGCTTATGAACACCTTTTTTAAATCTTCTAAAGAGATACTACAAGAGGAGAAAACCTCTATGATACTTATTGTATTAGACGATCACCCAGGGTGGATTCCTTACCAATGGAAATGGGTTCAGAGGGGGGAAATCACCAAGTATCTTGGTAGTCTATTTACATTGACAAGACTCAAAATCAGATCTGAAATTGGGTTATTAATAAGCTTACAGACAAACTTGAATAGTAGAATAGTCAGGACCTTTCCTTAGCAGCCAAAATCCAAGTGGGGGACAAGAATTTCAGTTTAATGCATATATATTATTTGTCTCTTTGGCTTCCCAACCAGTAGGGATACAAAACAAATCTATCTTAAAAGATCTCTTTTGGGTGAAGAATAAAGTGGAAAAAGGTCTATCTATGGTCAAGTGGTTGGTGTGAACTAGAAAACCACAAGATGGAGGACTTATCATTAATCCTCATTTGTCCACTTATGGCCTTACCTTGGTAGAAAAGTGGTTTCTTAATGCCACGCGGGGAAATGAATTATGGAAATAGATCATAAGAGACAGACTTGGCCAGCTATATGTGCAAAATTTTCTTCATAGCCAATTCCTTCTTTTTGCACATATCCTTTTTCTACTAATTGTTGTTTGTAGTTTTCATTGGTACCATCATACTTATACTTAGCTCCAAAAATACATCTGCAACTAATTTTCTTTTTATCTGCTAGAAAATCAACCAAACTTTAAGTTCTATTTTTTCTAAAAAATTCAAGCTTTGACTACATGGCATCACATTACTCAACTTTATTTGTCCTCTTCATATGTATGTGGTTCTTTTTCACTAAAAATTTCACTCATCAATGCATAATTAACTAAAGGTGACTCCAATCATTTGCTTCTTCTAAGATCAACTTTACTTTCTATGCATTCTCTATCTACTTTTGTCTTCTAGTTCTCAATCTATCATACATTTCAGGTTCTACAACAAAATCTTAACCTTCTTCACCAACCACTTGGGTGTCCTTGGCATTAGAGTAGATTATTTAATTTATTATCCAAATTAAGGTATAATTTCAAGAGTGTTAGTAACAATGATATCTTGTGCATCAACATACTTCTCAAATTCTGTTGTGCATGCTTCATCAAAAAAATAAAATGCTTTATTACAAATTTATGATTTTCCAAGTCCCATAAGAAATATTCCTTCTGTTACACGTCAAAATTGCTCAGTTGGATAAGTGTCGCATTATCCCTCTCAATTGTCGTAAGTGTCGCATCTTCCCCACAACTTTCGCAAGTGTCGCAAGTTGGTCACTAGTGTCGCAAAGTATGTTCAGACATACTGTCATGATAACGACACTAAGGAGACACTTATAACATCTCACATGACTGATTTGAAGAAGGAGAACTGATCTACTGAAGTTAAACAACCTTTTTCCACTGAAAGCACCCAAAAAACTGAGTTTTGGAGAGGAGCGCTCCCCCTTACACTATCTCGGAGCGCCGACGCTCCCCAATACACTGTCAGGGTGCGTTATAACGCTCCCCTGGCCCTTTTGAGGGAGCACTATAGATTTTGAGAGCGCTGGTGCCCCCTAAAGCTTACTAGGGAGCGCTACAATGCTCTGATGGCCCTTTTGAGGGAGCGCTACCTATTCTGGGCGGTTGTTAAACTGTTGAGATGAATGGGGGAAGCACCTTTTCATTTGTGGAAAGCAGTTGGATTCGAATCCCTAGTCCAGCCATGATCTTAGGGCAGATCCTCAACTGAAGGAGGAAAATCCTCACCTTACCCAAGGATATCTCAAGATTGTTGAGCCTCTCCAAGGCTATATAAGAAAGCTTTCTAATGGTGAAGAAAGACGGGAAAAGGAGAATTACACCAAACTTATGATCTCATAAGTGGTGTTGGAACATAGTTGGGGGAGGGAAGAACTGAACATATGAAACTTATGATCTTGGAGGAAACTGACAGTCAGCCAAAGGAGAGTGATCAGTGAAGCTGTTGTTATCCAGGTTGTGGATCTTTCAGGCAAGGGTTAGACGAAGAGGACTTGACGAAGCTGTCGCATTCGCATCTACGATTGTAAGTATTGTTGTCATTATTCTCATTAATATGACACGCTTGGCCTATTTCTTTCTAGTTTGTGTTTGATGTTACATGAACTTATCATTTAGTGATAGATCTGTTTTCAAGCTAGTGTCAATAGAGTAGGAAGTGGTCGTATCTTGTTTTGTCCACAGACCTCAGCGAGGAGCAAAGGATTGGAGCGCAACTCGGAGCGTGCAGGGACAAACATCGATTGAAAGGTACTTCTAATATCCTCTCTTCTCATGCATTAGTTTAGATAGATTTGAAAGGAAGTCAGTGTCCACATTAAGCATTTTTCTGTCTAGGGTTAAGGTCAAGCCTTAGAGGTGATCTACTTGTCCGCAGGGAGATTTTCCTACAACAGAAACTGGCGACTCCACTGGGGAGATAGCCTCGAATCGAAACCTCTTGTTTGGATTTTTCTCCTCATTGACCTTATTCTGTCCCTTGATTGTTTCAGACCTAGTTTACCCCTATTTGATTAGTTTCATGAGCTAATTGTCTCCTTACCTTGTTACATTCAGCATATTTGTCAAGCTCAGATCTCAATTTTTGGATTTTTTTTGACATTTCTGGGACTTTTAGACCCTGGCGCCCCTGACCTAGTGTCAACAGAGCGCCAACGCTCCTAATAGCCTTACACAGAGCGCTATAATACTCTTTTCCCTTGGAAACAGAGCGCCAGACCCCTTTTGGCCAAAAAACCCTCCACAATTGCATTTTTCAGGGTTTGCCTCTGTGGCTCTTTTGTTGAGTGATCTAGTGAGTCAATTTTTCTTCCTTATCCAGCCTTGACATCTGTCTTTTTGAAGAATACATACCTTGTTGATCGGATCTTGTAGCCTTTTTCGCCATTCTTCATTGAGTTTTTCTGTTGAGTAAAGCTCGGAACCTATGCATTTATTTTCTCTTCTCTTCAGTTGAGCAAAAAACCCCGGCGAAAGTCATCAAAGGTCTACAGACCTCTGCATTTTGTTTTCAGTCGAGGTCATTGTTCTTCAAATCTTTCTTTTGGGTGTGAAGTTTTCTTTTTATTTGATTGTTTCTTTTCTTTCGTTTTTCGTTTTGATTGCTACGAAGGGTGTATTGTTTGTGTGACTTTTGCTTATGCTAGTTTGGTTTTCATTCATACCAAGAAGATAATTAGCAAAGATAAGCATTGTGTTGTATTGGTCATCATCCATATGCAAACATCTAAATATATTTTCATGATTGGTCAAGCATATTAGAAGGCATTTAATTTTTTTTGCATTACATCAGGATTTGATTGAGAAAAGAATTGTTTGAAGGCATTCTGCAGTTGTGCTTGTTAGTGAAAGAACTCTCTCTCTCCCTTAGCTAGATGTTCATCGAAAGGAAATGACTGTTTATCATGATCGATGCATTCTTTGGGTCCGAGTCATAATTCCATTTGTTTCACTTCCATGCACCCCTTTGCGTA
>SNQJ01S0040179.1:50995-78006 GCA_010110895.2 Picea sitchensis
GTGCAGGGACAAACGTCGATTGAAAGGCACTTCTGATATCCTCCCTTCTCATGCATTAGTTTAGATAGATTTGAAAGGAAGTCAGTGTCCATGTTAAGCATTTTTCTGTCTAGGGTTAAGGTCAAGCCTTAGAGGTGATCTACTTGTCCGCAGGGAGATTTTCCTACAACACCTTCAACTACTCCTCATATCCAAGATAATTAATACACTTTTTCACTCTATCATAGAAATTTGAATTGTGTTTCTTCTTTGGAATATGAATATAATAGATGCTCCCAAATATATGCAATTTTTTAATAGTAGATTTGTGATCACTCCATGCTTCCTATGATAAAATTCCAAATAATTTTAGTCAAACTTCTATTGATCAAATAAACCACACAATTAAAATGTTCAACCCTTTCTAGTTTCCAAAAATATTGTAGACGCGCTAATTGATTTAGAAGACAGGTAAAATAAGAGAATTTCTAAATATGGAAGGAAATGTTAAATCTGGCGAAAGCACTAAGTTGATCGCGCCTGAAAATTCATGAATTGTGATCTACTAAGATCAATGACCGAGAATAGTTGTGGAGGTTAAAGCTATGTGGAGTATAACACCTAAAAGTGGTCCCGCAATTTAAACCACGAGTTTCTCTCGATGGTACGTGGCATCACCAGGAACATTACAGAACGAAAGGAGGATTTACTCAAAACCACTTTCTCACACCCCAGCAAAGTTGAAAAGTATAAAAGGTCACCGGTTCATTTATTTCATTTGTTTATTTATTTCGAATACTGGAACTATTAGAACCTTGGTGAGACCACCGTTTTCCACTTGCATCCCAAAAGTACACCATCTCCACACCATTTATGCTCATTTATAGGTATTTACATCATAACCATAGATCCCATTATAACCTCAATGACAGAACATGACTCTACAACAATAGAAGAAGCCCTAGTTGACAGGGGCATGGATGTTTTTGATGTTGAAATCACCATTTCCCCTATCTCTGTGTCCAGAAGTAATTTAACTGATATAATTGGTAAAAGTATATTGTTCATAGAAGTAGTTCAGGCCACCATAGTACCCTATGTTTTTGAAATTGCTTTCATGTTCCTTGAATTTGTAGGTTGGCACGTCGAACAATATTCTCATGAAGAAAGGGTCATTGTCAATAAACATGGGTCCCAGGTCTTGTGTAGGATAGACGGTCTATCAACTCAAGAATCCCTCTATGTACCAAAGTATTTTTTTGCAAATTCTAAACCATTCAATGAAGATAAATTGATTAGGGTATATAGGGAATGTCCATCAGAAGTCTGAAGCCTGTTTTGACAGCAAATTGTCAAACCTGAGCAGTTTTCAAAAGGTCTATCTGTGCCATTGAATGTCAATATAATGGTCATTGAAGTCCAGTGGGTTTGATCTTAGGGTTAGATAGTGACAATTATGCGGTGGAATTCATGCTCGGTTTCCTTTTTACCTTTTTCTAGTTCAAGTCTGGTGTGTCAGTCCATATTAACTTTGATAAATTCCTAGCTGATACTATTCATAAACAACTAGTGAATTTCCACTCCCTAAGGCATTTCAGATACTATACTTCTATGTTGAAAATTTTCCTAGAAAGTAACAGCAGAGAATTTCCTGAAGAAACATTTGTGTCAACTGAATGAAAAAGAATTACATTTCTCATCTTCATTAACAATGTTATGTCCAGGATTTATAGTCTGATTTTCAATAATAGCTTGCCTAGAGTTCTGGATGACATGAGAAGTTAACTATAGCCAAATCCAGAGAACATAGTGGGAGATTGGGTATTATTCATGCATTAAACATTAATCTAAGTTTATGGTTATCATGAATCTCCTTACCTATTGCCTTTTTTTCTAACTCCTAGAATCGTTTCCCTTGAATTCATTAGGTAGAGAATTATATCTAAAACAAAGCATTTCCTAAAGTTTCATAGAGCCTCCAAACTTATGTTCCTTTTTTTCATTGGCCCCTTTATTTTCAAGTCTAGATCATGTTTATATCAGGTTCAAGGAAAGATCAAAGAGTTTGGTTTTGCACTATTACAGGTAATAAGGTATCATCCATGTTGGAACACATGTATTTTTTCAAATACTCCTCATATCAAATCTTTCAGAGACGTCTATTTTCTAAATAACAAAATGCTAACTATAAATCTAAATTATCAAATTTTGGGATTTCGAAGATCTAATGATCCAACATGTCAAAACTCTCAATGTCCCTATATGCAAAATAGTGATATTGTGGTTAAGTTTAATAATGATCATCGAAACAATAAACAATGATTATCACTAATTCAATACATTGCACTTTCATGATTCAGGAAGTCACGCATCGAAAGACTTATGAATGTCCCGATATGCGAAGTTGTGAAAACGACTTAAGATAAATCTGGTTAATTACGCGATAATGATAATTAAGCCTTAGTTAATCATTATTGCGATTTCGCGACTCGATGATTTTTTCCTCGAAGAAACGTGTTTGTAACCCCGATACTCGAGGTCATGAAATTCATTAATCGTTCATGGTTAATTAAAAACTTAAAGTCTAATCATAGTTAATCAACCAAATCACAATATCGTGAATTCGGGGTTCATGGTTCAAGTTTAAGAGTAAAATCATCCGAGACTACGAACGCCGAAAATTGGATTAAGGACTAAACACACTTAATTAAAGGACTAAACTGGATTAATTAATACCTTAAACAAATTTTAACCTATCTATTCGACAGATAAAGATTTAAATGTTTTTGCGATTTTCCCAAGTCACGAATTATTAAACATTTATGACATTTATAAGAAATTTAGTGAAATGATTGATAGTAAGATCCTGTTTTATCGCTAAATCTTTCTATTAAATGCTTTAAATGTTCTGTCAGCAAGGACTCACATAGACTTGAGTGCTCAAAGAGCAAGGATTTTCATCATTATTTAAAAAAAATCCCTTTCTAATTCTTACAGAGCCAGTTTACAGAGATAACCTTTGACCGTGTTTTCATTTTCTATGACAGGAGATATAATTGCAAGGTTCTATATCATGGCTTTGCCGAAAGCGCCCAAGACAACTAGTGGAAATTTAGGTCAAGGTTCATATATTATTTTCGATACCTCGCCTAGAAGCATCAACACTGTCAAAACATGGACACATGTCTCCAACATTCTACAATTCGAGCTGATAAATTGTCCAAATCATTCAAGTGATAATTAAAAAGACAACTTATCCAACAAATACAAAATTGTCGCTCAGTCGGAGATACACAAGGTAGCAACAATACCGCAACTTTTTCTCTATTGTGATATGATGAGATGGGCACTAGACCATGTAGATATCTGGACTAGGACAATATTCAATGAGTAGAAGAGGGCGATTGGGACATTCAGGCCAGAGCATCTCCAGGAAATGTACAAATTATCTCCCACACCAAAATTTACTCACAACGTCGAATTCTTAGAAGGATTCAAAAATAAGGAATGTGAGCAATTCAGGAAAATCTTATCCGACATGATCAAAGATTCGTGTTCGCATCTCGCAAAATTCAGAGACGACTCTAGTGAAATTTATTCAATCTCATCGTTGGAGCCCCAATTCATGTATATTGCGATGATGGTATGTAGACTGTATGGGAAGGAGGACACCGCTCACTTTTTTCTCCCGTGGGTACCGCTCATTCACATAGTAGCTGAGGGATTCTCTTTTGACTGGGCCAAATTGTTGTCATCCAGTCTGGCCAACCGAATCACAAAATACCGAGCACAAATGGCGAGTGGGAAAGCATCTTCATTTTTTTATGTCTGCTTACATTATGGATGTTATTTGCTTCATGACACCTTTCCCATTAATGAGCTAGAGTTGGACTCCAACCAATGAAGATCCTATTCATGTGTACCAATCGAAAATCTATGAATATAAAGCCAAAGAATTCATCTATGAGATTTTCAACTAGGTAATGGTACTAATGCATGTCTCTATCTTCGACCATCCGCCTCCCAGGATTTCAGATAAAATCATGGCCAACCTAATCAGTGTGGTATACTGGTTTATAGAAGCATAGTTTTTGTACATTAGGGTTTATGGCAGCTCTGTCCCCCCATATGATCTTTCATTGTTCTTGCCAAATAAGCTAGTATGTCATGATATCGCCAGAAAAAATGTGCTCGGTGGGATAAGAAAAGATCTCAAAGGAGTATCGAAGAAGGTATGGACACCCTTTCCCATTCACATTGGTACATATTCTTTATTAGATTTCGACCATGGTAAAGCGGAGGCCACGACTTTGAAAGAAATGAAATTAGCAGACATTGAGTTTAAGAACCATGACCCTAATAAGGTTGTGAGTAATCACATGGCGAGTTTTGGTCTGAAGAGATATGAGCACGAACACTCACCTCATGATGAAATATTCCGAGGAGTGAGGTCCTACTCTGAAGTCTTAAGTTGGATTCAAGCTCTGCTTCCCGGAGATATGGTCGATTTCTATAAATTCTAGGAGCACGGGAGAAGTTGCCTTCCCAAAGTTTTACAGGGAAAAGCCTCAAAACCTCCAGGTACACAGCAAGAAGAAGTTGAAGGTTCAACGGATGCAAACCATAGAAAACAAGAGACTCGGGAAAATACAGAGGAAACTGAGACCTCAAATCAGGAAGATGAGGTCCCCAACCAAGAAGAAGGAAACGTAGAGATAGTTACACCGACAAAACAGGAAAAGGTCAAGAATAGATACCCTCGAAAGGGGTAGATGACATACCATTTCTCACATCAAGCAAGCCGACCATAGATGTTACCTTGAAACAATCATTCAAGGAAGTTGGTATCCCCATTGCATCCGTCACACCCTTACAATTCAAAAGGGGAAACCCAAATGCAGATATAATATTCAAAGAGGATATAACACCTATCTATGTAGAAGAATTTCCTCCTAGCGACTTATTTTTTAGCAAGAAAAGGAAGGTCATGGTGAAGCAAGAAATATACCAAAGAGTAGGTGCAATAGTTTAAAAATACAAGATTTTAATGGATGGAGAAGCTTTGGAAGAGGAAGAATTCGCCGATGAGATAGCAGGAACATTGGGGGATTATGCAACAACCAACCAATATTCAGTTGGAACCTTGAAGGCACGACTGAAACAAAAGAACCTGTTAATCAACAAATTGTAGGATCAGATAGCAATAGTAGAGGCGAATGCCAAGGATGAGGCAAAAAAAGATCTCAAGCAAGCCAGAGTAGTTGATCAACAGGAAATTGAACAACTCAAATCCGATCTTGAGAAGATGTGTCAGTTGGCATAAATAAGCCAGACACAGGTAAATCAACAGGAGGAGCTAATAAAACAACTGCAATCTAAATTAGTTTCTGTTGAAATCCAGGTCATAAACGTAATGGTATTCCAATCCCAGGCCACAAAAATACGAAAGAAGGTAGAAGTACTTCAACAGGATCTACTTGCTAAAGTAGAAACCATCCAAAATCATTTTCAGACAATAGAACAAGCACTAAAAGATATCTCCTTGAGAGAAAGAGAAGCTAGGGAAACTCGGTTTTCTTTCCAGGAGGTTGTTATAGAAACAACGAAATAAGAGATAGAGATCAGTTCCAGATTGTCTATCCCAGAGAAAACTAGAGGTAACATCTTACTAAAGGTGTGGGAGCATAATATATCTGAGAGCAGAAAACGGGATAAAGAGATGAGGGATTCTTGTGAATAAACATTCGGCTTGATAAATAAAAAATTATTATATCTCGATAAGGAAAGTATTGCTAGAACACTGGGTAAAATTGACATAGCCAAACACCTGCTAGATATCAAGGAAAATGTAGAAAAGGAACAAGTTGAATTATCCCAGATAAGTCGGGTCTATATTGCCCAAGTGGATAAATGGTTAATAAAACCAAGCTTACAATTGTGTTCTATCATCACAGAAGACCAACAAGTAGGAAAAAGGTTGCCACAGTTGGCAAATAATTGTTACACTTTCGAGGTGAACAACCAAGAAGAACCTTCCAAGTTGATAGCCCAGTTGATAGAAAGGTGTGTCAATTGTATTGAGAAGGGGAAAGGGAAGACTTCTAGAGGCAAATAGTAACATATGTTTATTCCATCCTATTTTTGGAGATGGAGAACAATAAGAGAAGACGCCTTGCCCGCATGGAAGAAAACAAGGGACAAGGAAGTGAAACTCTTCATTTTTCCATTTGTAACCGAAACTTTTAGAATGATTAGAATTCAAAGTGTTTTAATTTTGTATAAATATACATTTTGAAAACAGAACAAGGGGATTTTTTCCTTCGACCAATTATAACAGAGAAATTTTCTTTCGCCAGAATTAAAACAAAAGAAATTCAGAGACTCCAGATTCCGTCAAGACTGAGTTATGTGTTTCCTCTGTTATTTCGCATCTAGTTTCATTTCTTATATATATCTTTGATGAATTCTTAGCTGAAATTTAGTACAACCTCTACTGCGGTGATCAATTATTTTTAGTCATTTAATGATTTACAGTCTTTCCTCTGTATCGACTATCAGTAGGTACAAGACCTATGAATTATTTAGATCTCTATATCTTATGTTTCATTAAAGATTTTCTTGTCTTTTTTCTTCTTCTGTCACAAGGTGAGATTATTCCTTGATTGAAGCCTCACATTGTCAACAACTTCATGTTTTCTTTCATTTCATGCATGAATTTTCAAAGTTAACTCAGTTATGGGAAAAGGCCTTTGGATTTGTTATATTATTATTTCAATTTTGGGAATCTTTCTCATATAATCTAAGAGTGAAACAACAACCTAAAAAGAAACAAACCCTTTAAACTTTGTTCCTTAATGACTATGCGTATTGCAAGACAACCCAACATTGAACTCGGTCTCTCAGATCAAACTAGAATCTCTTTAAACCTTTTTTATACCATCTTAAAAACTGGCATCACCCTGGTCGAACTTGAACTTTCATGGGCAGTTATTGAATGGGACATGAGTGTTTAGGAACAGTTGGAAGCCAGACATAGACAACTCATAAATCATCCATAGCCTCTTTTCCTGAAAGTTGTTTTCCTTCCTTTTATATCATACAACCTCTTTTTGGATGCCTAGACTCTATACTTTATATCCTTAAGTACAAACTCTAGAACAACATCTTTTTGGCGTCATTTCCAGGGACGGAGACATGAAATCATTTTCCCTGGGAGAATGACATTTGCAAGTTTCTACTCTTTGATAGTGAACAAAGAGTGAAAACCTTCTAAAGGATAAGTGCTTATTATTCAATTGGAGACTCCACCTTTAAGTAATTTGGCATCCGGTTGAAGGAACACTAGACAAAATCCAGATGGTAAATAGACCACGCTTGTTTCCGATCCATAAAAAACACTAAAAACTAGAGGTTCCCTTAAGCCAACTACTGCGGTCTACCAGCTTAAACAAGTGCAACCTAAGGCTAATATTCCACTCGAAACGGTAACTTCACAAGAAGCTCCCACCAAAACCATTTCCAGAGAAACGTCGGTTAATATAGTTGAGGTTGAAACCCTAAACCCAAATTTAGCATAAACGAAGGTGAAAATCCCTCAGGAAAGATAGCATAAGTTAATATACCACCAATGTTTCAGTTATATTTCCTGACCTCCCAAAGTCTCGAAGAGTATACCATATACTCAAATTCCATGCCCATGGGTTCTCCCATTTACATCTCCTGCAAATCAGAGGAACCAAGCCCTCGTATCTCGTTCCCCCCCTTTTCAGTTTTCTCATCTCCTGAAGAATCTAAGGATCCTCTTTACATATTCCAAAACCCTCTATACAACGTACTGGTTTTCTCTCCTAGAGTATCTATGGCAGCTGTCGGAGGAGGAGGAGGAGGGGTTGTAGGAGGAGGAATGGGGGGTCAAGGGCCACCCCCACCCCCCAGGATTTTCGCTAAAGTAGTTGCCAGATACGCTCCTCTGGTCCTCCCAGTACCTCTTCATGATCTACTTGAAAACTACATGAAAAATCTACCTAAGTTCACAGGGGAAGGAGACCTAACCGCAACCGAACATATAAATTTCTTTGACCAATTCGCAGACATCCTAGGTCTCGAACATGAAGATGTGTATTCAAGGTTATTTTTCGAAACTTTCGAAGGACATGTAAGAACCTGGTTTTGAAGTCTACCCATAGGTTCGATATTATCCTATGATTCTCTGGAAGACTCTTTTATCAGACAATGGGGCGAAAGAAAAGATCATTTATACTATTTGACTGAGTTTGGATCTTTAAAGAAAAAAAATTTAGAAACTATTATGGAATTCATTCAAATATTTAACAAATTATATAATAAGATCCCAGTCGAAGTTAAACCGTCCCAACCTACAACCAAGGTAACCTTCGCAGGAGCCTTCGAACCTGATTTCACCTTATTATTAAGATAAAGGAGAGGGGCCGACCTAACCCGAATGCAAGACAATGTCGTAGATATTGAGTCGAACATGATGGCTTCTAGTAAATTAAAAACCAAAATAGAAATGAGAAACAAAGAGACCAAACGTTTTAGAGAGCAAGCATGACCCTCAGGATCTGGGAGGTCCTCAGATGATAAAATGGATGATATGAATATGATAATAAAAGAGCTATCAAATAAAATTTCAAGGATGGAGCTAGATCAATCCAAAGTAGATCCTTTCGTTAAGAGAGAATTTTGAATAAACCCCAATCCTTAAAATCAACAAAGACAAAGGTAGATTAAAAATGAAGACCAAAAAATTCAAACTCCTTTAAAAAATGAAAATTTTATAGGAGGGAATGAAATGCAAGAGTTTGAGGATCTAGAAGAAGACGTAAACAATTTGGGCGAAGATTGTATACAACCCCATCTAACTAAGGAATATTATGAGAAGTCTCTGAACACAGAACAACCGTCAAACAAAGATTAAAACATAAACAATACTGAATATTCTACCTATCAAGGAATGGCTAATACTGTAATGGTCGAGCTCCAACATAAGTACAATCTGAGGCCTAAAAATAAATCTGTGTCGACTACTCAACCAAAGAAAATAATTCCAAGAGGTGAAACATATGATCCCACTCTGAAAGGCACCAAGATATAGAATACAAAAGGAAAGGGAGTGGACTCACATAATACCACAGTCAAGGAGGTTGAGATCCAAGCTGGGAAAACTATGGTAGTCAGAACACAGACATTGAAAACAAAACTAACTAAAAATAAAGCAATGCAAACAAATAAGTTAGAAAAGAAGGAGACTGAAGTTTCAACTAAAGAAACAGATAAACTCATGTAAGGCTTTAGCCTAGAAAATGAGATAAATGAGATCAAGATACCAATACCCCTTGTCGAATTGACAAAGAATCCCATTTTTTGAAAGCAAATAACCAAAATGATAAATTTTTCAGATTTAGAAAGTCAGTCTGACGTGATAAATTTGGAAGATGATAAGCCTAATATAACTTTTGGTCCATATTTTGAAGGTTCCAAGAATACCATTGCCCCCTTCTACATTACACTAAACGTGCACGGTCGTCTGCTGCATAATTGCATGCTAGATTCTGGAGCCTCTCATAACATGATGCCCAAGTATATTATGGATATACTGGGCCTCAAAATCACTAGGCCATATGGGGATTTGTATTATTTCGATTCAAGGAGAGTTAAGTGTATGGGCATGATCAAAGATTTAGTGATAACTCTTTCCCAGATTCCAGTAAAAAGTGTTCTAATGGATGTAGTTATCGTTGATATACCTCTGAAGTATGGTTTTCTATTATCTAGGTCTTGGGGATCCAAGCTTGGGGGATCTCTTCAGCTAGACATGACCTACGCCACGATTCCTGTTTTTGGTGGATAGTTCACTCAGTTATACAGGGAAACACGGTTGGCATATACAGTAAGTGATCCACAAAATCCTAACGATTACCCTATTTATGTTGTTGATCAAGACCTAGGGAATTGTATTCTATCTTTTGATGATGGTGTAAATAATTGCACATAAGAAAATTATATAAAGGAAAATAAATCAAAAAAGAGGGATACAAATGTGTATAGCACTGGAATTTGGAAAATGTTTTTTGATGGCACTTCATCATGTGAAGGAGCAAGCGTAGGAGTTCTTTTTGTAGCACTTGAAAATGAATTTTTTATCCCCTTTTCTTACAGACTATCATGGGACATAGACTACACAAATAATGTATGTGAGTATGAAGCCCTAGTCTTGGGATTAGAAGCTGCCAAGAAGCTGAACATAAAGAACTTGGAAGTCTACGGAGATGTAGAGTTGATTGTGAAGCAGATAAATTGGCAGTACCAGGCCAAACACCCGAGATTAAGATCTTATAGAAATTGCACCTGGGATCTAATGGAAAATGTCTTCTCATCGGTAAATGTTCATTACATTCCACGTACAGAAAACTTAAAATCCGATTCATTAGCCAAAGTAGCCTCAACTTTTGCACCTCCTTTGGCTTTCAAACTAAAATATCACTTAGAGGTGAGGCACGGATCCTCCATACTGAATAACATACAACATTGGAAGGTGTTCAAGGATGACGAACAGATCAGAAAATTCCTTGAAATGGTGGATGACTTTGCTGAAAATCACATTGACCAAGAAAACCAAAATGACCATACTTGGATTATGCAAGAGGGTAGGATCCTCAAGAGTTCCAAGAAAAGATCGTGAATCATCGCATGTTAGTATTAAAAAACAATCAGATCCCTAAAGCACTAATCCCTATAGAAATATTGTTTGACCAATATGACATGCCCTTAAAATCAACTTTGTAGCCTCACCCTGAAGAAGCTGAAGATCATGATATACAGACCAAAGAGGAGCCTGGAATAGTAAAAATATCAAAGCATCTTACTCCTGAGATGAAAGGTAAGTATGCAAATTTACTCCAGCAATATAAAGACGTGTTCACTTGTTCTTATGATGAGTTGAGGACTTATAACACCACTGTAATCGAACACACGATATCTTTAAAGCCCAGTGTTAAACCTTTTAGACAGAAACTCAGGCAAATCAATCCCATTTTATTGCCCGTGGTCGAAAAGGAAGTTAAAAATCTTTTGGACGCAAAAATAATTGTACCACTGAGATACTCTGACTAGGTAGCCAACTTGGTCCCAGTTAGGAAGAAGATTCAGGAGATCAGACTGTCTGTAGATTTTAGAAATATAAATAAATCCTCCCTCAAAGACAATTATCCGCTACCGAAAATGGATCGCGTTTTGGAAAAGGTGGTTGGGGAAAATATAATGTCAATGATTGATGGGTTTTTCGGCTATAATCATATTGTTGTCAATGAGCACGATAAAGAAAAAATAGCCTTCACCACCCCTTGGGGCACATTTAGGTATGACAAAATGCCTTTTGGTTTAATGAATGCAGGTGCTACCTTCCAACGTGCTATGGATATTGCTTTCATCAGCGAAAGAGACAAATTCGTGGTAGTTTATCTTGATGATCTGACTATTTTTTCTAAATCTGATGAGGATCATCTGATACATCTCAAACAAACATTCGAGAAATGCCGCAAATTTGGTTTGTCCTTAAACGCCAAGAAATCTCACTTTGTGATGCAAGAAGGTAAATGCCTCAGCCATATTGTCTCTCGAGATGGAATTAAAATCAATCCTAAAAGGGTCGAAGCTATAGACACTATAAATATCCCTAGAAATGTAAAAGAAATTCAATCATTTTTAGGAAAAATAAATTTTTTGAGAATATTTATCCCGAATTTTGCTGAAATCATGAAATTGATCATAGATATGCTAAAGAAGAACAAGGAATTCAAATGGAAGGCAGAAGCTAAAGCATCGTTTTCATGTATCAAGAAATTTATAGGTTAAGAACCTATGCTAGCCAGCCCTGATTATCTAAAAGAGGTTATGATTTTCTCATTTGCCTCCGAACACACAATCGCAACAGTACTCCTCTAGAAGAATGAAGAACGTTTCGAGGAACCAATAACATTATTCATTAAAAGTCTTAGAGACGCGGAATTGAGATATGATATAATGGAAAAAGAAGCATACACTATGGTGAAAGCACTAAAGGATTTCAGAACCTACGTTTTACACTCCAAGGTAATTTCATATGTACCCACCAGTTCTGTAAAAGACATATTGGTTCAACCCGACAGTGACGGAAAGAGGGGTCGGTGGCTTGCTAAAATTCAAGAATTTGATCTAGAGGTAAAACCGACGAAGCTCATAAAATGAAAGGGTCTAGATAGGCTCTTATCTGAATCAAATTTCAGAGCACTCAGAATAAATAACCTGGAAGAGTATGAAGGATGTGTGGACATAGATGAATTCGTTGACCAAATAACTACAACTAGAATCGAAGAGAAGTTTGCCTCATCAGGTTGGTATAAAGGCATAGTATCCTACCTTCTGACCCTTAACTTCCCAACCGATTTATCTCCATATAAGTCTAGGACACTGAAATTGCATGTGGTAAAGTACTGTATATCCGAAAGCCAATTGTATTGGAAAGACCCTCTAGGATTTATACTGGTTTGTTTAGTAGAATCAGAAATAGAAAAGGTCATAAACGAATTCCACAAAGGATTATGTGGAGGACATCATGCATGGAGAGAAATGACTTATAAAATCCTGAGGGAAGGATATTACTAGCCTAAACTATTCTCATATGTTAACTCCAAATTTAGAGCCTGTAACTCTTGCCAATTGTTCGCAGGAAAGTAGAAACTCCCTGCATTACCTTTGGTCCCGGTTAAAACGAAAGCCTCTTTTAAAAAATGGGGGTTGGATTTTATAGGTGAAATTAATCCAAATTCCAGTGCTCAACACAAATGGATCCTGACTACTACATATTATTTCACCAAGTGGGTGGAAGCTATTCCGACTAGAAAAGCAACAAATTCAATGGTGATAGATTTCCTAGAAGAAAACATATTATCTAGATTTGGCTTTCCCTGAAAAATAGTTATTGATAATTCCAAGGCATTCAAATCTATGAAAATGGTTATCTTTTGCCAAAAATACAATATTATACTAGGTCATTATACAACATACTAACCCCAAGTCAATGAGCTCACCGAATCATCAAATAAAATCTTAATTACCATAATTAAGAAAGTATTGAACAAAAATAAAAAATCTTGGCATGTGCATTTGAAGTACGCCTTGTGGGTGAATCAGATAGGCACTAAGAAATCGATTGACACTTCTCTGTTCCAAATGGTATACATGACCGATGTAGTGTTACCCATAAATCTGGCCCTACCCATGATGAAACTTTGGCAGGATGAGAGAGAAGAACCAACTCACATCACAAGGAGAATAAATCAGTTGATCGAAGTTCAGCAAAGAAGAATGGAAGTGGACGAAAGGTTGCAGAAATATAAAGACAACATGAAATCATTGTTCGACCATAAAGCTAAAGACAGGGAATTCCTCCCTAGCGATTTGGTTTTGAAATGGGATGCTAGGAGGGAAGACTCGACAAAACATGGAAAATTTGATCATATTTGGTATGGACCATTCAAAGTCACAACTTCTGAAGGGAAGAACTCATTTCTGTTAGAAAATTTGGACAGTAAAATCCTCAATGCCCCTACCAACGAGCATTATTTGAAGCACTATATGCAATAAATGATCTACAAAATTCCACTGTATATATCGGTTTGTGTTTTGTGTTTTTATAGGTTTTTGGTAAGTTTTACTTTCATCGCAAATAAAACAGGTTAGTGATCTCCTAGAAATAGAAATATGAAATATTCAACACATTTAATTCCAGAAATCTTAAAACCATGACACTCTTCATGTTGTTTTCTTACAAAATTCTGGTTTACAACCCAAACATCAAAAACAAGAAAATGGATGGTCATGTATCTGGAAATCAATTCACCCGAAATAGGTGATAAAAGATCATTTACTAAGATGAGAACGAAATGATAAGGCAAAGGTATAAATTCCTGAAATGTCTATATTTCAAATGAATATCGCTTAGGTGCAACAATGGTCTCATGAGTATGAACATATTCATCCGATGTGTTATCAAAAGAACATTTTGTACTATGGATTCTGAAAACTTCCCCTGTATAAGATAAAAGTAATTAAAATAAACAAAAGAAGTAAAGCGACCTCAAAGAAAATGTTCCAAGAGTCAGGATTGTGTTATAACGCCTATGTTTATGAAACTTGAAACCTTCTCTGTCACCCTCTTCCAAATCTTTGGTATTTTTTCCCTTTGAATCCAGATGCCTTCCCATGGTCTCCACAGAAGGAGAAGAGGTTACACTTTAGCTTTGAAAGATGACAAACGATTTTTCTTAAAAAAGGGGCAAGCCCTCACAACTCCTCGGCTCATAGTGAACTAAGATATGCATAGGCTAATCCTAACTCTCTTAGTTATTTCAACAAGTTTTAATGATTAGTCTTTCTCAAAAGAAGGCCCCTGGAAATAAATTCTCCCATAAGTTTTCCTGCAGACTAACATGTTTTGAAGGTCAAAGGAAAACTGATCCAGAGTAATCAAAGTGATTTGACAGAACTTTGTTGAAAAATTATACATAGATATCACCCCTGGTATACTTTATACTAATTGATTTCCCCCACTTCATGTCAAGGAAAAATTTAAGATGGATGGTGAAAGGAAATTCAAAAAATTGGTTTCCCCCATATAGTCCCAAAAGAGATGATGAAAGGAAATTCATAAAATGATTTCCCTCATCTCAACATTTAAATGCAAAGTTACAACTTGAAGTGGTGAAAGAAAATTCAATAAAGGGAATCATATAACTTCACCGGGGTACTGAATAGGCTCGCTGGCAGTGAAGAAATGTCTAAGATATCTGTAAGGATGTTATACATGAATTATACTATACTCTAGTAATTATTTCTCTTTGAAACTAGATCTACATCCCAAGTTTGTGCAGGATTCCCTGATTAAAAACGTTGAAATTACTTCACCTTGATGCAAGCAAAATCAACAAAACCTGTTAAAATTATTAAGTTTGTTTTGATCATCTTAAGAAGACCCGAACTCATCGTTAGAGAGGGGGAAGTCATCGAATGGAATAATTTTGAAGATTAGAAAGCGTTTGAGTTTTGAAATCTTTCAAGGGATAAAGATGAATCCTCCAATTCTCTCTATACCCTTTTTTTGAACGAGTTTGTAGAAGCGAACTAATGACTCCATTTACCCAATAAAGGCACTTGGTCTACTATTCTTCTCGTCCTGCAAGGATACGAGATCCCTAGTTGGAGCCTATGTTGGAACACATGTATTTTTTCAAATACTCCTAATATCAAAGCTTTCGGAGCTGCCTATTTTCTAAATAACGAAATGCTAACTATAAATCTAAATTATCGGATTTCGGTATTTCGCAGATCTAACGATCCAACATGTCAAAACTCTCAATGTCCCGATATGCGAAATAGCTATATTGTGGTTAAGTTTAATAATGATCATCAAAACAATAAGAAATGATTATCACTAATTAAATACATCGGACTTTTACGATTCGGGAAGTCACGCCTCGAAAGACTTACGAATGTCCCAATATGTGAAGTTGCGAAAACGACTTAAGATAAATCTGGTTAATTACATGATAATGATAATTAATCCTTAGTTAATCATTATCGCGATTTCATGACTCGACGGTTTTTTCCTCGAAGAAACACGTTTGTAACCCCAATACCCGAGGTCATGAAATTCATTAATTGTTCACGATTAATTAAAAAATTAAAGTCTAATCACAATTAATCAACCAAATCGCAATATCGCGAATTCATGGTTCATGGTTTAAGTTTAAGAGTAAAATCATCCGAGACTGCGAACGTCGAAAAAGGGATTAAGGACTAAATAGACTTAATTAGAGGACTAAATTGGATTAATACCTTAAACAACTTTTAACCTTTCCTGTCTATGGATAAAGATTTAAACGTTTTTGCAATTTTCCCAAGTCACGAATTATTAAACATTTGTGACATTTATAAGAAAGTTAGTGAAATGATTGATAGTAAGATCACGTTTTATCGCTAAATCTTTCTATTAAATGATTTAAAAGTTTTGTCAGCAAGGACTCGCATAGACTTGAGTGCTCAAAGGACAAGGATTTCCGTCATTATTTAAAAAGAAAACCTTTCTAATTCTTACAGAGCCAGTTTACCGAGATAACCTTTGACTGTGTTTTCATTTTCTGTGAAAGGAGATCTAATTGCAAGGTTCTATATCATGGCTCTGTGGAAAGCGCCCAAGATAACTAGTGGAAATTCAGGTCAAGGTTCAGATATTATTTCCGATACCTCGCCTAGAAGCATAAACACTGTCAAAACATGGACACATGTCTCCAACATTCCCCAATTTGAGTTGATAAAATTTCCAGACGATTCTAGTGATAATGAAAAAGATGGCTTATCCAGCAAATACAAAATTGTCGCTCAGTTGGAGATACACAAGGTAGCAGCAAGACCACGGATTTTTCCCTATTGTGATATGATCAGATGGGCATTGGACCATGTAGATATCCCGACTAGGAAAATATTCAATGAGCATAAGAGGGCGATTGGGAAATTCAGGCCAGAGCATCTACATGCAATGTACAAATTATCTCCCACACCAAAATTTACTCACATGGTCGAATTCTTAGAGATCTTAAAAAATAAGAATGTGAGCAATTTGGGAAAATCTTATCCGACTTGATCAAAGATTGGTGTTCGCATCCCTCGAAATTCAGAGACGACTCTAATGGAATTTATTCAATCTCATCGTTGGAGCCCCAATTCATGTATATTGCGATGATGGTCTATAGACTGTATGGGAATGAGGACACCACTCACTTTTTTCTCCCATGGGTACCGCTCATTCACACAGTAGATGAAGGATTCTCTTTCGACTGGGCCAAATTGTTGTCAGACAGTTTGGCCAGCCGAATCACAGAATATCGAGCACAAATGGTGAGTGGGAAAGCATATTCATTTTTTTATGTCTTCTTACATTATGGATGTTATTTTCTTCATGACACCTTTCCCATTAATGAGTTGGAGCTAGAATCCAACCAATGAAGAGCCTATTCATGTGTACAACTTGAAACTCTGGGAAGATAAAGCCAAAGAATTTTTCTATGAGATTTTCAACTGGGTAATGGTACCAATGCATGTCTCTATCTTCGACCATCTCCCTCCCAGGATTTCAAATAAAATCATGGCCAACCTAAGAAGTGTGGCAGACTAGTATATAGAAGCAAAGTTTTCATACATCAGGGTTTATGGTAGCTCTGTCCCCCCATATTCTCTGTCATTGTTCTTGCCAGATAAGATAGTATGTCGTGATATCACCAGACAAACTGTGCTCAGTGGGATAAGCAAAGAGCTCAAAGGATTATCGAATAAGGTATGGCCACCCTTTCCCATTCACATTGGTACACATTCTTTATTATATTTCATCCATGCCAAAGCGAAGGCCACAACCTTGGAAGAAATGAAATTAGTAGACATTGAGTTTAAGAACCACGATCCTAATAAGGTTGTGAGTAATCACATAGCGATTTGTGGTCTGAAGCGATATGAGCACGAAGACTCACATCATGATGAAATCTTCCTAGGAGTGAGGTCCTACTTTGAAGTCTTAAGTTGGATTCAAGCTTTGCTTCCCGGAGATATGGTCGATTTCTATAAATTACAAGAGCACCAGAGAAGTTGCCTCCCCAAAGTTTTACAGGGTAGAGGCTCAAAACCTCTGGGTACACAACAAGTAGAAGATGAAGATTCAATGGACGCAAACCCTAGAAAACAAGAGACTTGGGAAAAGACAACGCAAACTGAGACCTTAAATTAGGAAGATGAGGTCGCCAACCAAGAAGAAGGAAACCCAGAGATAGTTACACTGGGAAAATAGGTCAAAGGTCAAGCAAAGATACCCTCAAAAGGGGTAGATGACATACCGTTGCTCATCTCAGGTGAGCCAACCATAGATGTTACATTGAAATAATCATTCAAGGAAGTCAACAGCCCCATTGCATCTGTCACACCCTTACAATTCACAAAGGGAAACCCCAATGCAGATATAATATTCAAAGAGGATCTAACACCTATCTCTGTAGAAGAATTTCCTCCTAGCGACTTTGTTTTTAGCAAGAAAAGGAAGTCCGTGGTGAAGCAAGAAACATACCAAAGAGCAGGTACATCAGTTAAAAAATACAATATTTTAATGGATGGAGAAGCTTTGGAAGAGGAAGAATTCATTGATGAGATAGCAAGAACATTGGGGGCTTATGTAACAACCAACGAATATTCAGTTGGAACCTTGAAGGCACGGTTGAAACAAAAGAACCAGTTAATCAACAAATTACGGGCTCAGATAACAACAGTAGAGGCAAATGCCAAGTATGAGGAAAACAAAGATCTCGAGCAAGCCAGAGTAGCTGATCAACAGGAAATCGAACAACTAAAATCTGATCATGAGCAGATGCGTCAGTCAGCACAAATAAGCCAGACACAGGTAAATCAATAGGAGGACCTAATAAAACAGATGCAATCTAAATTAGTTTCTATTGAAATCCAGGTCATAGACATAAAGGTAGTCCAATCCCAGGCCACGTAAATATGAAAGAAGGTAGAAGTAGTTCAACAGAATCTACTTACTAAAGTAGAAACCATCCAGAATCATTTTCTGAAAATAGAACAAGCGCTAAAGGATATCTCCTTGAGAGAAAGAGAAGCTGGGGAAAATCTGTTTTCTTTCCAGGAGATTGTTATAGCAACAACGAAAGAAGATATGGCCATCAGTTGTAGGTTGTCTATCCCAGAGAAAACCAGAGGTAACATCTTACTGAAGGCATGGGAGCATAATATATCCAAGAAGAAAAAGAGCTAAAGAGATGAGGGATTCTTGTGAAGAAACATTTGGCTAGATAAATAAAAATTTATTAGATCTCGATAAGGAAAGTAGTGTTGGAACACTGGGCAAAATTTACATAGCCAAACACCTGCTAGATATCAAGGAAAATGTAGAAAAGGATCAAGTTGAATTATCCCGGATAAGTCAAGTCGATATTTCCCAAGTGGATAAATGGTTAATAAAACCAAGCTTACAATTGTGGTCTATCATCATAGAAGACCAAAAAGTAGGAAGAAGGTTGCTAATTGGAAAAGAATTGTTACACTTTCAAGGTGAACAACCAAGCGAAACCTTCCAAGTTGATAGCCCAGTTGATAGAAAGGTGTGTCAATTTTATTGAGCAGGGGAAAGGGTAGACTTCTGGAGGAAAATAGTAATAGATGTTTATTCCATCCTATTTTTGGAGCTGGAGAACAAGAAAAGAAGATGCCCTGTCCGAATGGAAGAAAACAAGGGACAAGGAAGTGAAACGCTTCATTTTTCCATTTGTAACCGAAACTTTTAGAATGATTAGAATTCAAAGATTTTTAATCTGGTATAAATATACATATACATTTTGAAAACAGAACAAGGGGCTTTTTTCCTTGGGCCGATTATAACAGAGAAATTTTCTTTTGCCAGAATTAATACAAAAGCAATTCGAAGACTCCAAATTTTGTCAAGACTGAGTTATGTGTTTCCTCTGTTATTTCACATCTAGTTTCATTTCTTATATATATCTTTGATGAATTATTAGCTGCAATTTAGTACAACCTCTACTGCGGTGATCAATTATTTTTAGTCATCTAATCATTTACAATATTTCCTCTGTATCGACTATCAACAGGTACAAGACCTATGAATTATTTAGATCTCTATATCTTATGTTTCATTAAATTTTTTCTTGTCTATTTTCTTCTTCTGTCTCAAGGTGAGATTATTCCTTGATTGAAGCCTCACATTGTCAACAGCTTGATGTTTTCTTTCGTTTCATGCATGAATTTTCAAAGTTAACTCAGTTACGGGAAAAGTCCTTTGGATTTGTTATATTATTATTTCGATTTTGGGAATCTTTCTCATATAATCTAAGAGTGAAACAACAACCTAAAAAGAAACAAACCCTTTAAACTATGTTCCTTCATGACTATGCCTATTGCAAGACAACCCAACATTGAACCCGGTCTCTCAGATCAAACTAGAATCACCTTAAACCTTTTTGATACCATCCTAAAAACTTCCACCACCCAGGTCGAACTTGAACATTCATGGGCATCCATTGAACGAGACATAAGTGTTCAGGAATAGTTGGAAGCCATACATAGACAACTCGGAAATCATCCATAGCCTCTTTTCCTTAAAGTTTTTTTCCTTCCTTTTATATCATACACCCTCTTTTTGGATGCCTAGACTCTATACTTTATAGCCTTAAGTACAAACTTTGGAACAACAATCCACACCATATCATATCCAAAAGAAGACAAATGAACAAAAATTCTCCTTATGAGCATGAAAACGTTGAAGGTTTTGATAGGTTCGTTGTTCAACAACACATGTATTCCAACAGAGGAAGAACACCTTCAGTAACCACTCACACAACTAGATCAAAGATCAACACACTGATCTTTTGACATGGTAAAACCCCTATGGGGAAACATCCACGGCCCCTACCAACGCGACCACTTGGAGCAGGTTATTAATGAAAAAGAAAAAGATTATAGAGATATATTATAAGAGAGTTTATCATAATGGATCATCAACAAATTACCCTCCATTATCTTTAAATAGAAATCATGGACCAATCGGGTTTTAAACCACAGATCAATGGTTGTTAATATAGAGGAGAATATGAACCATCATATCACTCTATGTCGGGAACATATCATGACTGTCATATTTCCTAACTACAAATGCATACTAGTGCATACTAAAGAAACACACTAAGAAACACACTTTTACCTAATGACACATTAGACCAAGTAGATCTTAACTAACTCCTAAGTGTTTAAATATCCTAACATCCCCCCTTAAGAACAACTTGGGATAAGATGAAGGATTTACAATAGTGACAAAATAGGAGAAGGAAGGAAGAATTAGAGCCTATCCCCCCTTAATGAAAACTTCTTGAACTCCTAACATAGATCGAAGTTTGGAAAACTTCACTTCTATAAGAGACTTTGTGAAAATGTCTACAACTTGATCTTCTGTAGGGAAAAATAACACTTCAATAACTTGATCATGAATGAGCTTTATAATGAAGTGCATGTGTAGCTCGATGTGTTTTTTGTGTTGATGTTGAACTGGGTCTTTGGTGAGCTTGATGGCACACTAATTGTCGCACCAAAGGCTAGTCGGATGTTGTTGCTGGAGTCTAAAATCTGAAAGGATATGTCGAAGACACAAGGCTTCCTGACTTGCATTTACCACTGCTCAGTACTCTGCTTTTGCTGAAGAAAGTGAAATAGCATGTTGTTTCTTACAGGCCCAAGTGACAGGTCCTGATGCAAGGCTAAAAACATAACTCACAGTAGACTTTAGATCATTAGGGTCATCGACCTAATCTGAATCAGTGAAACCAACCAATAAAGGAGTGCCTCCTAAACTGTAACGTATCTTGAACTGAACTGTACCATGGACATAGTGAAGTATCCTTTTAGCTGTTTTCCAATGGATTTCATGGGGAGTTTGCATATACCGGGAAACAATACCAACAACAAAGGAAATATCAGGACAGGTATGAGTCAAGTATAAGAGGCTACCAACTAACTGACGGTACAAGGTTGCATCAACTTCGACAGAAGTATAGGTGGCAGCAAGCTTGACTCCAGACTGGAAGGGAGAAGGGGTTGGTTTATAGTTATCCATGTGAAAGTGACGAAGAAGGTCACAAGCATACTTAGATTGGGAAAGAAAAATTCCTTCATTGTTTTGCAAAACTTGGAGGCCAAGGAAATAGAGAATAACTCCTAAGTCTGTCATTTCAAATTTCTTCTTAAGGCTAGTTTTCACATGGTTTAAATTTTTTTAGTCACTACCAATAAGGATAAGGTCATCAACATATAGGAAAAGGATTATGAGATGGACATTAGAATCATAATGGCATCTAGATAATCCAGTGGCAATAAGAAAGTTGTCCATTTTGGCATACCAAGGTCATGGAGCTTTCTTAAGACCATAAAGAGATTTCTTAAGGTGGAAAACAAGGCTAGAGTCTTTCTGAACATAGCCAGGAGGTTGTTCCATGTAGATTTCTTCTTGAAAATATCCATGCAATAAGGTGGATTTAACATCCATATGATGGACCTCCCACTTATGTGAGGAAGCAAGGGAAAGAACAAGGTGGATGGAATTCATTTTGGCTACAGGGGCAAAGGTTTCATTATAGTCAATTCCTCCAACTTGGAAAATCCTTGGGCAACTAACTAAGCCTTGTGTCTTTCAACACTTCCATCTGATGCATAATTAGTTTTGTAGACCCATTTACATCTGAGAAGTTTTCTTCCTTTTGGAAGAGGTACAAGATCCCAAGTATCATTTTCCATTAAATAACAATACTCTTCATTC
Organism: Picea sitchensis; assembly: GCA_010110895.2. Lineage (NCBI taxonomy): Eukaryota > Viridiplantae > Streptophyta > Pinopsida > Pinales > Pinaceae > Picea > Picea sitchensis. The sequence continues at coordinate 73,410 of SNQJ01S0040179.1, forward strand.
ATTGTTGTGTCCCAATATGGATGACCTGAAGCTTTTGAAAATGTATTTGGATCACGAGTCTCTGAAAATTGAGCCAAAAGAGAAGAGGCTCGTTGGAATTGTGAACGTGTCTAACACTTATCTGAAGAATCACCAACAAGATCACTAGCTGCTTATCATGTTGAATGGACCCATCTAGGAAGCGGTGGAGATGGAGCTGGCGTTGGTTCAAAGGACTCATATGGAGGAAGGTGAGTAGGTGGAGGTGTATTTTCATCCTCATTGTCATCATCTAAAGAAGAAACTAGAACAAAATAAGGAATAAATGTTGAATATGGATCATAGGCCGAAGAAGGCACAAACATTGAATTAGGATCACAAGCCAAACAAGGTACAAACGTCGAATTAGGCTCGCAGGCCAAGAGATTTTCATCAAATTTAACATCTATTCTAATAATAATTGCATTACAATGTGGTTGAAGAAGTCTATAACCTTTGACATCTTCAGAATAACCAACAAATATACACTTCTCACTTTTAGGCTACAATTCTTTCCTTTTCTCATCAGGAATGTGAGCCCATGCTATACTTACAAATACACGAAAGTGACTTACATCTGGTTTAATTTTAGTCCAATATTCTTCTGGTGTTATATTTGTAAGAGCCTTTTTGGGAGTGCAATTTACTATGTAATTTTCATGGTTTCCTCCCAATACTTTAGACTTAATCCCTTAGATTGGATCATACAATTATCCATTTCTTTTAATGTTCGGTTCTTTCTCTTAGCAACACCATTTTGTTGTGGTTTATATGGAACAATGTGTTGCATTTGGATTCCATGTGTAGTGCAGTAACTTGTAAAATTATTGTTCACATATTTGCCTCCATTATTTGTTCTTAACCTTTGAATTTGATATCCATATTGTTTTTCTATAAGGGCCTTGTAGGCCAAAAACTTGTCAAAAACTTTTCTCTTAAGTTTTACGAAGTAAACCTAAGTACGTCTGGAAAAGTCATCAATGAAAGTTAAGAAATACTTGCACCCAGAAAAAGAAGGAGAAGAAAGTGGACCATACAAATCACTGTGAACAAGATGCAAAGGGCCCGAGGCGTGCCAAGAGGCACATTTGTCAAAATTGTCCCGATGATGTTTTCCGAGAGCACAATCGGCACAAACACCATCATTGCATTAAATAGGAAGAAGACTAGTCACCATCTGTTGATTACATATTTGTTGCAATGAGCGATAGTTGAGATGACCAAATTTCTCATGCCAAAGTTTTCTCAAATCATCTCTATGAGAAACAAAAATTAATGAAAAATATGATGACCCAAATTTGTCAAACTTGTACAACCTGGTAATATCATCAGCAATTCCAGTTACAATAACATGCTTAGGATCTTTTAGATCCTTGATTACAACTTGGTGAGGTGAAAACTCTATGGTTTTACCTTCACCTGAATGAGTGATTTGATATATTGATAGAAGGTTACAAGAAAGACTTGGAACACATAATACATCATTGAAAGGACCATTTTCTACTTGAATTGTTCCATATCCTTCAACACTAAGAGATCTATCATCACCAACAAATATTTTCTTAGTTTTGCATTCATTTAGAGTAGAAAATGTCTCTATCCTTATCCATATGATAAGATGCTCCAGAATCAATAAGCCACTCATCAAAAGTAGAAGTATAAGTTGTATTGAAGATGAAACCAGAAGCAGAAAGTGCATGTCCATGAGAAGAATAAGAAGTAGTAGAATCAATATTGATGTTGTGTTTCTTCATCGTTGCCTCTAAAGATGCCATCTTCTTGGAACATTTGGACTCATCATGACCATATTTATCACAAAATTTGCAATGTTTGTCGGTCTTCTTATTTTTATATTTTCCTCCTTTGTCACCATTAGGAGATGAAGTTGTCTGAGTGGGTTTGGGACCCTTATATTACTTTTTGTTGTGACAAGGATGTTTCTTCTTTGGATTCTTGGGTCTATCTTTCTTATGGACGACTAAGGCTTTGTTGGAGGTACCTGCAGTGTTGATCATTCCAAGTTGTACAAGATTATCTTTATCTTTAATCAAAGCATCACAAAAGTTCTCAAGAGTGGGTTTTACATAAGTTGTCCCTAGAGCCTCTTGCATGGCATAAAAGGTAGATACAAACACAGAATATGCACTACCTAGCTTAGAAAAAATAAGATAGATGCAACGATCTTCATCTATCTTTATCTTCCATTCTTCACATAAAGTTCTGAGTGTTTTAAACTTAGATAGATAGTCTTCAATGCAAGAAAAATTATTTGGAATTAAAGTCAGTACTTGATTTTCTAACTATTGTGCTCGAATAATATTGTGTTTACCAAACACATATTCAATATTTTCCCAAGCTTCTTTGGGTCTATCAATTGATTGAAGGTGGAACCTTAAATTAGGAGAGATAGACATTCTGATTAATGCATGTGCTTCATCATTCCTATTATCCCATTTGAATTTCTTATCAGCATTAGTGGCCATTGTTTCCTTTCCCAAGGTAATCTGGTACAATACTTTACTTCTTAATAAATCTTCCATATGGTATTTCCATTAGAAGTAGTTGGTGTTGGTAAGAAAGAGAGTACTTGTAGAAACCATATTAAATATGTAGATAATATGGATTTAAAAATTGAAACTGATGATCTAGATGGAAAGATCTTGAAAAATTATGCGGTTTTAAAAAAAATGGCACTAAAAACGGACTTCGGATGTGAAAGTTATAACCCTTTTAAAACAAAGGCATAAATGGTAACCAAAGGACCACGTGGTGGTGTAAGTTGCTTTATGAAGTGACCCACTTTTATAAAGAGAGGTGGGGATCATTTTTAGAAGGAAGTTACTTTATAAAAGAAAAGTTGCATGCAAAATAAATAACTCTAAAATATTAAAGCTACTTATAGTGATTCACTTTTATACTTGAAGTGAAATATACTTTAAAATTTGAGCATGAACTTTTTCAAAAAAAAGTAACAAAAAGAGAGACTTTGTTAAGAACTGAATATCAATATAGCATAGAAAAACCTCAGAAAAAAGTACTCAACGCCTTGAAAAAGAGATAATTTCAGATAATAAGCCTCTTCGAGGGGGAAACCTCCTTTTAACCCACTTAAATGTTCAAGTACAAGGTGATTCAAAATGAAAATGTCTCCTTGGTATATATAGGAGACTAGGAGGTATAATTACAACTAATGGCCTAAAGTCGGCATAAATAAAATAAAATTACTAATATAATATGCCCCAATTGAGGGGCAATGAGCTAATATTAGGGCTTAACATGCCCCTCCCCTTGAGACAAGCATTGTCCACAACGCTTGAGTAAATTTGGATGCTTCTGTATAAAAGACGCATATTCCCAAGTAGAATCTTCAACCGGTAGTTTCCTCCATTTAATGAGATACTCTAAAATGGATCTATTCCTCAGCTGGTGAATTATTGTTTCAGTGATGGCTTCAGGCTCCAATATGATTTTTCCTTCCTCGTCAAGTTCTGGAAATATATTTTGAACTGGGATCTTGTCACCTATAACCTTCTTTAAGTATGAAACATGGAAAACTAGGTGTACTCGTGAAGATGCAGGCAACTCCAATTTGTATGCCATAGTACCAATCTTTTGCAACACCTTATAAGGGCCATAGTAGTTTGGTGATAATTTATTATTCTTCTTGGCTTGCTTGAGGGACATCTGTTTGTATGGTTGTAGTCTTAAAAATACCCAATCCCCTACTTCAAAACTTCTTTCACTACTATTTTGATTTTCTTGTTGTTTCATGCGATTTTGTGCCATGGTCAGTTTGTCCTTTAAGATGGGATCTCTGTCACTTACAATAATATTTGGGCTTCCATGTAGCTTTTGAACTGTCTCCATGAATGCGGTGGAAATTGTACTAGATTTGAAGGGATGAGAGAGTGCACAAAACTGTGTGTACTTGGTCAGTCTATCAACAATCACCATGATGACACTCTTTCCTTCAAACTTTGGTAACCCTGTGATGAAATCCATGGAAACCTCCTCCCAACGCTGACTTGGGATGGATAATGGTTATAAAAGACCTGGGGTCTTAATTGTTTCCACCTTATTTTGTTGGCAAACCAAACATTCTTCCACAAACCTTTGAACATCAGTTTTAAGGCCATCCCAAAAAAATCCTTCTTGACTCTATGGTAGGTTTTTAAAAATCCTGAGTGACCTCCTACGAGAGAGGTGTGTAATTCCAATAGTACCTTTTGTTTTAGTTGGGATTTCTTACATAAATATAAGCAATCTCTGTACCATAGTGAATCATTTTTCCATGTAAATGTATCGTATGCACTGGAATCCTGCTGCAACCTTTGAATGAGAGTCCACACTTTTTTGTCATTCTTCCATTCATCCCTTGCTTCTATTATCCAATCGGGTAAAATGATCGAGATAGCAGAGAGAAAGGCCTCAACATCTTCATCCTTTCTTGAGAGTGCATCTGCCAAAACATTTTTCTTCCCCTTTTTATAGATGATTTCAAAATCATAACCCAATATCTTGGTTACCCATTTTTGTTGTTCTTCTGAAGATAGTCTTTGTTCCAAGAAGTATTTAAGAC
>SNQJ01S0040179.1:94358-113959 GCA_010110895.2 Picea sitchensis
CGGTGTACTCTGTATGTGTGTGATTGTTCATTTCTTATTAGTCATTATTGGATAATAATTCTATATTGATATAACACTTGGATTATTTGAAGAAAAAATATTATAATTATGCTATTACTGATTCAACCCCATCTTAGTAATTCAACACTATGGACATTGATGACCAAAAGACTGTCAAAAATAAGATGAAGGTTACACAGCCAATACAGATTGTGGATTTAGAATATGAAGAGTCCATGAATCAAGAAAATCTAAATATGGTGGAAAGTGGTGCTATCACTGTAGAGATTGAAGAAGGAAATAAACTCCAAAGTGAGGGAATATCAAGAACCTTTTGCAGTAAGAAACATATTTTTGATAAAACATCGGGGTCAGCTTATCAATCTAGGGAAGATTTGGAAAAATAGTATGTTGACAAGGGAAATATAGATTTGGGTGAGATTAAGGATTTATTCCTTGAAGTGGAAACAATCTCTCATCACAAATATTCTATGTTCACAATAAGAGATGTTGAAAACAAGACCTTTAACATCATAGTTTCATAAGAAGACAAAGTTTCTAAGATAAAGATAAAATATGACAACATAAGTTCCCTAGACAAGGTCAAATTCCACAGGTAAACTAGTGACATGTTATATTCTGATTACTTGAGTTTGAACTTGAAGAATTCAAAATTGTCATTGTAATGTCCTCGAGGCTAAGCCCTGTTGTAAATCATGTCTATGAAGTATAAATCTTGCATTATGAATTGTAATTATGTTTTATAGGCTGGTGAGACAAGTTTATATAAGCTGGTGGGCTTATGTGTTATTAGACCAGGGAGCCTAAGTGTTGAAGGCTAGGAGCCTGATTTTTGTACATGTAATTATGCACAGTATTAATACAAAGCATATCTACATGTGGGTCGACCACGATGAATGAGTGATGGGGGACTAAGCATCCACAAACCCTGGGTAAGGAAGATAGGGTTGAGAGGTAGGAAGAGGGGCTAAGCTGAGGGGGCTTAAACCCTTGAGAATAATATTAAATTATTATTCTAAAAATGATGTGTGAAACGTGTTTTCCTTGATCCCAAATCCCTGGAAGGGAGAACACGTGCCTAAAAGCGCACACCAACTGATGAAGCACATGTAGCCTCATGGGTGACGTGTGTCGACCCAAGTGTATGCAATTTAACCCAGGAAGTGAGTCATGTTGGGGGTTCACTTCCCATTTTCTGCGGACGGTTGCATCTAAGTGGGTTCATCAGGCATGCCTCCATCCATCACCTGAGTCAGGGAGTCCATTCTCCATCTTCTGTCTAAACGGGCGGGCGTTTCCGATCGACCTTTGTTGCGTGTTTTATGCTGGATCCTTTACTTGAACCGTGGGAGTCTCTACGTGGAATCTATGTACACCTTACGCATCTCTAAAACAACAGTCGTGAGTTTGTCCTTATTACTAGTTGGGGAAACCCAAAGTGTCTCGTAATTGCTGAGACTTGTTATGATGAAGCATCTGTCTATCACCTATTTTCAGAAACTCGTGTTTGTTTTCCCAGTTGACTGTGGTGGCCACGCAGTTCTTGGTTGGGTGTGGTTTGTTGCTATTGTATGTTCGTTGTTGAGCCTTGTTGTTTTCCTTCTTTGTATGGGAATGAGATTAAGGAAATCGGTTGTATGACCTATGTGTAACCTCTCTCTAGGTGAGGGAGGTGATTGTTGTTGAAGAGGCATGTTTTTCCAAGCCTGTGAGTGACTCTCTCCAGGTGAGAGAGTGCACGGAGGAAGTAGAGAGCTCCTGGAAGGAACCCTATAGCTGCCACAGAGCTCAAAGATTTTTGGTCCGGTCTGTTGTTGAAGCCTAAGGCAAGGGAGGTTAGCAGCCGAAGAATTGTCTAGGTGATAGAGAAGGTGTATACTCCTGGGGTGGGACAGGCATGTGGGGAAGGAGAGTCTATGGGCAGTGGGCATAAGTGGTTTTTAGGAGAGAATCCTCCTTCTTTTACGTGTATTCTTCCTATAAACCTTACCTAGCCTAGGATTCCTGACCGGGTGGAGTTTAGTCCCAGCTCAGGGGTGACCTACTTCTGAGAGTGATGAGCAGCATGGTCTAAGGCTGGGAGGTTCGTGGAAGGTCTACACGTAGTTGGTGGTGCATGACAGTTTCAAAGATAAGTGTCATTGTGTTTTGTAATTCTGTAATTAATTAAATTGCATACCTGTGATTCTTGCAATGTTATCACGTATTTTGTTGTGCAAATGAAATATTGTTATTTCCATTAACTCTGAAATGCTAGCAGTAATTTTGTGTTTAACTATAATTAAGCGTTTTAAGTTCATTAGAATGCATAATGTGTTACATAAGTGTTTTTCTGTGTAGTAGTGTTGGCCCAACCGTGGGGTTGATGGCCAAGGGCATTACAATATGGTATTAGAGCCTAGTTTCAATGTTGAGTCTGGATGGGATGGATAAGTGGTCTTTGTACTTAGTTTTTGAGAATAAATTGTGTCTGGAGGACTAATTTCATACCTCAGAATGTTTTTGAGTGTCAGCGGACTACTTGACCGTGTTATAAAGCTCAAGAGGTGTAGCGGTATTATAAAACTATAGCTGGCATGGTATATGACCACAGGGAGAGAGAGAACTCCACACCAGAAGTGTTGGATCCATAGAATGTATTCGGGAGGAAAGGAGAACCCTCACGACCATCAAATTTGGAGAATGTGTACAAGGTTTAAAACCCTTTGGAGTTGCACAGGAGTGTGGAAATCGTGATATGTGAAATCCTGAATTCGTCAGGACTGTCCATCAGAAAGGATGCGTGGAGAGCGATCAACCTTTCACTGACTCGTGACTTGAAATGGTCTAAGGGTGAGTTCATGAGAATTCACGAAACATGAATTCACGATTGGATCACAACTGTCGATCTAAGAGAGATCTGGACCGTTAATTGTCCAGGAAGAAATCGACATTTCAGGAATAGGGAGGACAAAGGTGGAAAATCCTTTGACCTCGTGACACAAAAAATCCCGATACGCGAAATGTCGATGATATATGAGTCATCAGATCGTGGGAATCAAGATCATTGGATCAAGTAGATGATAGACCATAATTTCAAAATTTCGTCAAATGAAAGTTCAAGATGTGTGGATGAACGAACTCCTTATGCCCGAAACTCTGAAACGAAAAGTGAAAGTAGTGGGGCTCCATGACATCGCTGGGAGTGAGGTGGACCTTCTTAAGGACACCATGTGTCACTACCTTGGTGGGAGACAAATGTGTTGTGGGCCTGAAGGGTAAGGAAATCGAATTTTTGGAAGTCGGGGGTTGGAGAGGGAAGCGAGTATGAGAGCCTCAATGAATGAAACCCTGAAACCCGAAGTCCCGAAGTCCCAAAATCTTCAAAGATGGCAGGACCATAGCGGATTTTAATCGTTGGATGTTGGGTAAACGTGGATCGTCGAACCACCCAATTTACGTGAATTCGATAAATCGAAACTCCCGTAGATAGACATGTGTGCCTTAAACTCATCGAAGGTCGAAGCCTGAGTAGAACCTAGTACTCTAGCATTTGGTCATGACCTTTGGTTACGAGGGTAGGGAGAAAGAGGGAGCTATCACCCGAAAATTACAGAGCTGAGCAGAACTCGAAAAATATGTGAAGTAGAAGCATTTTCTTAAATCGGAATGGTTTTGAATGTGTGGAATTTGCTAAGAATGATGACCTGACAAATCCTTGTTGTCTGCACGTGTGTTTGCAGAAGCTTAGCAAGTGACAGAACCGAATAGGGTTTTCGTTGAGAGTAGAGAATGGAAGAGGTGTGGATTGCCTCCATTCAGAGAACGAAAGAGAAGGAAGGAATGTCAACTTGGGAGTTGAAGGATCAAACGTTAATGGGAAAGGAAAAGACATGGATAAGGAAGGACACATGATGAAAATCATTGAAATATTGCAGAAAGATTCCCAGGCTCGTCGAGATGATATTCGAATGCTCATGAAAGTCAGGGATAAGTAGGGTGAATTCAACTTAAGGATGTTGAAGAGTCTGGAAAGAATAGAAAAGAAATTGGAAAAGGAGAGTGACTCAAGCAAGACAGAGATTTGCAGGACCCCTGAGAGGAAAAGTAGATCAAGGAGTGTCAACAGACATCGTCATTTCTCCCCAAAGAATTCTAGTAGGGAAGCACACAGTAGTTCAAGCCCATCTCCTACCAGAAAGCACATGATATCTGGCATGGATGAATTGAAAGGGGAAATGAACAATATCAAGCCTCCAACGTTTGATGGAGAACATAAGAAGGAGGAAGATGCCAAAACTTGGTTTTTGGGTATGAGGAAATACTTTCAACTGCAGAATTATTCTTCTCATGCAGAGGGCAGGATTTCCATGTATCAACTAAAGGGAAAGGCATCCATGTGGTGGGATCAACTTGTGTAGGTGCAACACATCAGGGAAAGGGACATCACATGGCAAGAGTTCAAGAGGTATTTCGAGAAGAAATACTTAACTAAAAGATATTATGACAGAAAGATGAAAGAGTTATTTGAACTCAAGCTGGACAACAAGACCATTGATGAGTATGAACAAAAGTTTTTGGAATTACTGAAGTATGTTCCATTCATCAAAGATGAGTCTGTCAAGATTCAGAGGTACCTGAGTGGATTATCACCTCCTATTGGGGATAAGATTCAATATGATGACCCAAAGACTATGGAAGAAATGATAAGAAGAGCGAAGTGATTATTTGAACAACAAAGAGAAAAGCCTACCTTTCGAAAGGATTGGGATGACCAGAAAAAGTTCAAGAAAGAATAGAGGAGAAGGGAAATAAACTACCCTTTTTCAGAAACAGTCCTCAAGGACAGCCATCTCTTAGAGAGCCCAGGAAGGTTGAAGTGACTGGGAAAATGTCAAGGCCACCACCTATGGAATGTTGGGGTTGTAAATAAAACCATAGGTACAGAGATTGCCCCCGCATAAATGATAAAGTAAGAGTTCTCCACAATGTTCAGCAAGCTGAAACAGTGGAGGGAATGGGTAGTAGAATTCCAAGGATCTATGCAGCCCTGGACAATAAGAAAGTTGAGTATTAGTCGCACATGATTGAAGTAGAAGGTATGATAAAAAAACAACTATTTACTATTTTAGTTGATTTAGAGGCTAGCCATAGTTATATAGACCCTAGAGTGGTAGAAAGTTTGCATTTGATAAGAAGAAAACATGAAAAGTCTTTGTTAGTGTAGCTAGCTATAGGAACCAAGAGGAAAGTCACAGACTTAGTCAAGTCCTATCCTATAGACATGAATGGACTGAGCACGAAGGCTGATTTGAACATTTTGTGGTTAGGCTCTTATGACTGTCTAATTGAGATGGATTACTTGGACCAACACCATGCCATCTTGGACTGTTGGAACAAGGCCTTCACTTTCTTAGATGAAGAAGGGAATCAGAGAGTTGTCCAAGGAATTCCTAGAGATGTTACTGTTAGAGAAATCTCAACAATGCAGCTGAAGAAGTGCTACATAAAAGGTTGTCAATTATTTGCAGCCCAAGTGGGGGAAATGTCTAAGGATAAGGTGCCAAGTATTGAGGATCATGAGGTACTTAAAGAATTCGAATATGTATTCCAGGAATTACCTAGACTACCTCTGAAAAGGGATATCGATTTCTTTGTAAACTTGATACCTGGAGTAGCTCCAGTGTTAAAGGATTCGTACAGGATGAGTGCGCCCGAACTGAAAGAGTTGTAGCTGCAGCTTGAAGAACTTCTGAGGAAGGGGTATATACGCCCAAGCATGTCACCTTGGGGTGCCCCAGTCCTGTTCGTAAAGAAGAAGGATGGAATGTTGATATTGTGCATCGATTTCAGGCAATTGAACAAAGTAACGGTGAAGAACAAGTATCCTTTGCTGAGGATTGATGATTTCTTCGATCAATTGAAGGATGCAAAGATATTTTCGAAAAAAGATCTAAGATCGGGATATCACCAAGTCAGAATAAAAGATGAAGAAATCAACAAGACCGCCTTTAGAACAAGGTATGGTCATTACGAGTTNCTGAGGAAGGGGTATATACGCCCAAGCATGTCACCTTGGGGTGCCCCAGTCCTGTTCGTAAAGAAGAAGGATGGAATGTTGATATTGTGCATCGATTTCAGGCAATTGAACAAAGTAACGGTGAAGAACAAGTATCCTTTGCTTAGGATTGATGATTTCTTCGATCAATTGAAGGATGCAAAGATATTTTCGAAAAAAGATCTAAGATCGGGATATCACCAAGTCAGAATAAAAGATGAAGAAATCAACAAGACCGCCTTTAGAACAAGGTATGGTCATTACGAGTTCACAGTGGTGACGTTTGGACTATCAAATGCACCCGTTGTTTTTATGAGCTTGATTAATGGAGTATTCATGGACTATCTAGACAAGTTTATCATCGTCTTCATGGATGACATTCTGGTGTATTCCAGGACCGAAGAAGAACATGAACAACATCTGAGGATGGTGTTGCAGGTGCTAAGAGAGCACCAACTGTATGCCAAGTTGAGCAAGTGATCGTTTTATTAGGAACGAATCCATTACTTGGAACATATTATCTCGAAGGATGGGATAGCGGTAGACCCTGAGAATATTGAATCCATTAGAGAATGGTCAGCACCAAGGAATGTAACGGAAGTTAGATCCTTCATGGGATTGGCTGGTTATTACAGAAGGTTCATCGCAAGGTTTTCCAAGATAGATCACCCTATCACTTCCTTACAAAGAAAGGGGAAACAGTTTCACTGGACAGAGGGATGTGAGGAAAGTTTCTAGTGATTGAAGTAACTGTTAACCAGTGCTCCAATCATGAGGATTGCAGATCCAAATGAAGATTTCATAGTATGCACTGATGCATGCAAAGAAGGACTGGGAGGGTTCCTCATTTAGAACGGATTTGTAATTTGTTATGAGTCCAGGAAATTAAAAGAGCACGAGAAGAACTATGCAACCCATGACTTAGAGTTGGTAGCCATAGTTCATGCTCTAATGAAATGGAGGCATTACCTCATGGGAAGGAGATTTGAACTCAGAACAGACCATAACAGTCTAAAATATTTGTTTGATCAGCCAACCTTAAACACTAGACAAAGTAGGTGGTTGGAATTTCTATGTGAGTACAACTTTGAGATCAATCATTTCAAAGGAGTGGAGAATAAAGTGGTTGATGCACTAAGTAGGAGGGTGCATGAATTACATGCTACAACCATTAGCATGTATCAGACTGATATTAAAAGTAGAATTCTAGAGGCTACAACAGGGTAAGACGCCACAGAAGATGGAAATTTATAAATTGGAAACAAATGGAATACTGTTGTACAAGAACAAAAAATTTGTACCCAATGCCCAGTGCTTGAAACAAATGATTTTGCAGGATATGTATAATGTGCCTTATGTAGGGCACCCTAGATATCATGAAATAGTAGCAGTGGTTAAGAGCCATTACTTTTGGCCAGATATGATGAGAGAGATCGTTGAATACATTTCCATATGTATGGAGTGCCAGAAAGTTAAAGCTGAGCATAGGCACCCAACAGGGTTGTTGCAACCTTTACCCTTTCCTGAGTGGAAGTGGGAAGTAGTAACGATGGATTTTATTACGTGATTGCCCATAACAACCAAGTTGCATGATTCAATCATGGTGGTGGTGGATAAGCTTACAAAAGCTTCCCATTTTATTCCACTGAAAACTACTCACAAGGTAGCAAATGTTGTTGATATTTTCATAAGGGAAGTGGCACGATTGCACAAAATTCCTAAAACTATTGTGTTCGTCAGAGACCCGAAATTCACTTTGAATTTATGGAAAGGATTTTTCAAAGGATTCATAACGAATCTGAACTTTAGTACAACTTATCATCCCAAGTCTGATGGACAGATAGAGAGGGTGAATAGAGTAATAGAAGACATACTGAGAATGTATGTGATGGACAAACCATCAAGATGGGAAGACTACCTGCACTTGGTAGAATTTTCCTACAACAATGGGTATCATGCATCGTTGAAGATGAGCCCATTTGAAGCACTTTATGGAATAAAGTGCAATACTCCAGTGAGCTGGGATAATCCAGCTGATAGAACAGTAGTTGGGCCAACATTTCTCAAGGAGATGGAGGACCAAATGATAAAAATTAAGCAGAATTTGAAAGTTGCCCAGGACAGGCATAAAAGTTATGCTAATAAGAACATAACCCACAAAGATTTCAAAGTGGGTGATCATGTTTTCTTGAAAGTGAAAGCTAACAGAAATTCCCTGAAGCTGGGAAGTTGGGCCAAGTTGGCAGCCCGATTTTGTGGGCCATTTGAAATACTAGAAAGGATTGGGCCAGTTGCATATATTTTTGCATTACCTGCATCCATGACTGTACATAATGTGTTTCATGTTTCATTTCTTAAGAAATATATACCAGATGCTAATCATGTTATCGATTGGAATGTGATTCAGGTGGAATAAGAAGGTGTCCTGCAAGTGCATCTTGTGCGCATATTGGACAGGAAAAAAAAACAGCTTCATAATCGAGCTATAGGGCTTGTAAAGGTCTAGTGGACCTAGTACGTTCCTGAGGATGCAACATGGGAGCATGAAGATGTTATGCGGGTAGAGTACCCACATCTTTTTGAAAATTTTGAAAATCTTGTAGATGCAGTGTAAAGTTGCACCGAGGATAGTGCAAAAATAAGGGGAGGGGATTGTAATGTCCCCAAGGCCGAGCCCTATTGTAAATCATGTCTATGAAGTATAAATCTTGCATTATGAATTGTAATTATTTTTTATAGGTTGGTGAGCCAAGTTTATATAAGATGGTGGGCCTATGTSTTATTAGACTAGGGAGCCTAACTGTTGAAGGCCAAGAGCCTGATTTTTGTACATGTAATTATGCACAATATTAATACAAAACATCTCTACRTGTGGGCCAACCACGATGAATGAGTGATGGGGGACTAAGCATCCACAAAGCCTGGGTAAGGAAGAGAGGGTTGAGAGGTAGGAAGAGGGGCTAAGCCGAGGGGGCTTAAACCCTTGAGAATAATATTAAATTATTATTCTAAAAATGATGTGTGAAATGTGTTTTCCTTGATCCCAAATCCCTGGAAGGGGGAACGCTTGCCTAAAAGAACACACCAGCTGATGAAGTGCATGCAACCTTATGGGTGATGTATGTCGACCCAAGAGCATGCAATTTAACCCAGGAAGTGAGTCGTGTTGGGGGTTCGCTTCCCATTTTCTACGGATGGTTGAGTCTGAGTGGGTTCATCGGGCATTCTTCCATCCATCACCTGAGTCGGGGAGTCCATTCTCCATCTTTTTTCTGAAGGGGAGGGCATTCCCGATCGACCTTTGTTGGGTGTTTTATGCTGGATACTTTACCTAAACCATGGGAGTCTCTTCATGGAATCTCTGTACACCTTACGCATATCTGAAACCAGAGTCATGAGTCTATCCTTTATTGTTGGTTGGGGAAACCCAAAGTGTCTCATAATTGTTGAGCATTGTTATGTTGAAGCGTCTCTCTGTCACATGTTTTTGGAAACCCATGTTTGTTGTCCCAGTTGACTGTGGCAGACACGCAGTTCTTGGTTGGGTGTGGTTTTCTGCTATTGTATGTTCATTGCTGAGCCTTGTTTTTTTACTTCTTTGTACGAGAATGAGATTAAGGAAACCGGTTGTATGACTTATGTGTAACCTCTCTCCAGGTGAGAGAGGTGATTTTTGTTGAAGAGGCAAGTTTTACCAAGCTTGTGAGTGACTCTCTCCAGGTGAGAGAGTGCGCGAAGGAAGGAGAGAGCTCCTGGAAGGAACCTTGTAGCTTCCATAGAGCTTAGAGATTTCTGGTCTGGTCTGTTGCTGAAGCCCAAGGAAATGGAGGTTAGTAGCCGAAGGACTGTCTAGGTGACAAATAAGGTGTATACTCTTGGGGTGGGACAGGCATGTGGGGAAGGAGAGTCTGTGGGAAGCGGGCATAAGTGGTTCCTGACAGAGAATCCTCCTTCTTTTACATGTATTCTTCCTGTAAACCTTACCTAGCCTAGGATTCCTTACCTGGTGGAGCTTAGTCCTAGCTCGGGGGTGACCTACTACTGAGAGTGATGAGAAGTGTGGTCTAAGGCTGGGAGGTTCATGGAAGGTATACACGCAGTTGGTGGTGCGTGATAGTTTCAAAGATAAGTGTCACTATGTTTTGTAATTCTGTAATTAATTAAATTGCATACCTTTGATTATTCCAATGTTATCATGTATTTTGTTGTGCATATGAATTATTGTTATTTCCATTAACTTTGAAATGCTAGCAGTAATTCTGTGTTTAATTGTAATTAAGCGTTTTAAGTTCATTAGAATGCATAATGTGTTACATAAGTGTTTTTCCGGGTAGTAGCGTTGGCCTGACCACGGGGTTGATGGCCGGGGGCGTTACAGTCATCTTATGCAGAAAAATTGGAAAGAAAATTGAGGCAAGAAAATGCATCTAACCAATATTGGCAAACTCAAGTTAAGAGGTTGGAGTCTGAAGGTTCCCAAGGGGTGAAGTCTTCATTATATGAGAAAGACAAAATGATTCAAAGTTTGAAGAAGAGATTGAAAATGCATGCTACAGAGCATCCAAAAACAACAGAATTGGTAGTTCTGGAACATAAAAAGACAACACTTTGTCAAGAGACACTAGATTACAAAGCTAAGGTGTTTCATATAGAACAAGAAAAGGTGAAATGGTCATAGGAAAATACATAATTGCTAAATAAGGCTATGGTTTTAGCTCCTACTGCAGAAATTGGATCAAATACTGAAGGAATTGTCCAATTTATGTCACAAGTTAGCCTGAAGGAAGGAGAAATCAAAGGACTAAAGGAAAGTATAGAGAAATTGAAGCAAGATATGCATGCAAAAGATGAAAGGACAACTCAATTTCAAAAGGAGAATGCAGTCTTGCAAGAGAGAATAAATAAATTGAAAGTGAGGTTAAGAGGCAAAGGTTTGTTACAAGGGGCCAAGCATATCATTTGGGACTCTATAACTGTTGAAGCTACCAAATTTAGATCATATTTGAATTTCATTAAGGATAGAGACATTATAGCCATTACAACCAGACATAAGTGTACTTTTGTGAATGAAAACTTAGCCAAAAAGCCATCGGAATGGGCCCAGAACGCCATAAATTTACTCAACTTCGTTTCTACTGAAGAACTTCAAACCATTGGAGTGAAGGAAAAAACTACATCGATTATTTGGGCTACGAGGGTTATCGCCAAACATAACCTTTTGAAATCGGTTCAAACTAAAGAAGCATGGATGGAGAAGAATGTACAAGATTTTAAAGATTTATTTTCAGGATTGTTTATCAAGGTCTTCCACCATTTTGGGATGGAAAGGGAAAATTGTATGACCACTAAGAATACAATACTCATTTGACTCAGTCTAGAATGGATAATTCTAAGTTTGAAATGCTTGAGGAGATTTTGAAAGGAGCCAACTTAGTTGACCATCTGATTACCGACTTTGAGATTCTGAATTAGTTCAAAATAGTCAAGCTTGAACTGCCCATCATGTCATATGCTTCTTGCATTGACATGGAGATTTTGATAAAGGAAATGACGGATTAAAACATTTCTTTTCATTTGCAGTGGAAGGAAATATTCCGGTTGGGTAAGACAAAATGCACTTTTCCAAGGCCTAGTAGATGATCTCCAAATGTAAATAAAGGAAAACAAATCATATGAAAGGTTGAAGCGGATTTAAAGGGAGAATAAAAGGACCGAACTACCGATGGGGATGAACCCCAAAGTTTTTGAATGGTTTCTTTCCTATTTTCGTAATTGGTTTCAAACCGAAACAATTATTTCCTATTTTGTAATCGGTTTCAAAACGAAATAGTTTATTTTCTATTTTAATAAGTTTCAAAACGAAATGTTTTCTTTCCGATTTTATTGTAATCGATTTGTATAAATGTTAGGAGTTATCAATGTATGGGGCATTTTCAGAAGTGCAAGGTCACAAAATATAGTTGTTCAGAACCTGAATGTAATTTTCTGAATCTGAATGGAATGCACATGCAAATGTCTTGAACTTTCCACAAAAATATTCTAATGGTGGTGGTCTGATATTCGTCTTCTTTCTTCATATGTATTTCTTGTGTTCTTGATTTCATTGTCACTATCTCCTGTTTAAATTGGATATTTAAAGATCCAGAATTTATCTTGTGATGCTCTCAACTTAAGAAATTTAAATTGTGTTAAGTTCTTCCTAACTAGGTCAGAATTCATCTTATTTGATTCTCTGGTGCAGTTATATGTTCTCCTTTCTTCTTACACCCTTTAAATTTCAATTTATAATTCAGACTCATTACCTCATTTAGCCTTTATCCTCTAGAGAGTTCTACCTACCAGTCAATGGTTTCATTTGTTTTCATAATTTTGACTCCATAGTCCTAAGTATCCCTCCCTTTATTGCCAGTGAAATCATAAAAAACCCTTTCAAAGAAACAAAACCTAGCCATCAAATTGTTAAAGAAACATTATTTGTTAGAGACCAAGTGACAGGTGAGAGCCCTATCTGAGTTGTGTAGGCTAGTACCTAGCTCCAAAGTGGTTTGTAGTTTACCTTTTTCATTTGTTTTCTCAGCCAAAACAAATTTACAGAGTGCTAACACACCATATTCAATTTATGTAGTAAAGTTAAACTAGAGAAACTTAAGTATCCATACCTTCAATGACATAATCTTCTAGAGTCAATTGTTGTTGCCAATGCACAATTAGCACCAATTTATTTTCCTTACAATTGATATAGACCATCTTCTTCATAACTTGAGCTATGAGTGCATATCCTTTTTATTTGTTAGTAAAATAACTAACAAATGAATGTGCAAAAAATAAAACTATTGTTTAAATTGTGGCATGTATAGTATGGCTACATAAGGTACAAGAGTGGATTTAGGTAAATAAAATTAACTACATCAACATACAGTGCTTTGGATCGCATAGAAAATATCATAGCTTTGATCTCACTACAAAAATATCCTTACAACCTATGGCTCAAAAATGTTTTATAGTTATTTGTTCATTATTTACCTTAGCTTGTTCAAGCTCCACTTTTTTCATTTGTCATATCTCTCTCATATGGTTCATATATTATTTCATTGCATATATAACAAGGGATGCATGGAAGCTTAGTCCTTGCCAAGTAGATTTGGAAATGGAAATGATAGTTTGATTATGGCTCCTCCGGTTTCGTAACCTTTGTACTTGAAAGATCCAATCAGTTGTTAATTATGGGTAATTATGGTTGAATATGTGATCGTCGAGAGGATATTTTAGGAAATTGTTGTATATTTTTTTAGTAAAGGTATGGATATGGCATGTAAGTAAGAATCATGCTTTTGTGGATGAACTTCCTCTAAAAATTAAATATAATATGATGATATAACAACAAATTATTAATTTTAAATTTTCATTTCAAGATTAGCATGAAATGCTTAACTATGGTTTAATATGTGGTAATTGTATAATATGTGGAAATTGTATGGAAAGTTTCTCCTTCATGGTCACTATCATATAGTGCTTTAGTCTTGAGTGATGGGCTAGTGCAGAGTATGTGTAGGTTTGAAGATTATGCATTGATGGCTTCTACGGACCAGTCTTTATATTGTAATCTTTCATTAAGTATTTAAGTACTTATGCATTGATGGCTTCTACAGGGACTAATAATGCTTTTAATATAATCATGATAGTAAATATTATATGTCTCTCCTCAAATATTTCCACATGTGTTGTATGTCTCTCCTCAAATATTTTCATAATGATAGTAAATATTATATGTGTTATATGTCTCTCCTCAAATATTTTCATAATGATAGTAAATATTATATGTGTTATATGTCTCTCCTCAAATATTTCCACATGTTTTTTACAATGTCCCTCTCCTTACCTCTCAAACACCTTGATTGTCATAAACTCTAGCCAGATCCATACCTAGGATCTCCACTACACTTCACTCATTGATAGAATATATTCCAATGGATCCTCATAGTGTTAGGATAATTTTAACCTAACAAATATCACTTTCTCACCTAATGACTAAGATCCCAACATATTCATCATTTTCCAAGGACAAGCCAACATTTTCACTGAATCCCTTACACTTACACCTAGGGCTTCTAGATCCACTTTCTATTTAGACACCTAAATTTAATTACCTCAATATGGTGGTCAAATGTGTAGATATATTCTATATTCATGGATCTGTAAACTTGTTGCCTACTTACAAACCTTCCCAAAGATGACATAAGAGAATATCCTCCTTCTTACACGTAACCACTTAAATGGAATTGCCTAAGCATAGTGATATTATCACCAAACTTCTATAAATATATATGTGGGGGTCATAAAATAATAAGCTACCAACAACACTCTTACATGCATTACTACATGGGATGCATTGTGCTAGGCCTTGAGAAGGAATTTGTATTATCTGGTTTATTTATCTAACTAAATGTGAAAGATGGCCTATCTCTCTTGACTGGAGAGAGTGATAATTGCTCTTCAAAGAGCTTAAAAAAATCTCTTATCACAAAAATATGAAGGTGTTTAGATGGGGAATCCTAGAAGGAGGCTTAACCTCTTGTGAAAGACTCAAAACTRCATTTTGTCTTACATAGTCGGACCATTTCCTTCCATTGAAAATCGAAAGGAAAGTCGTAATATGTCATCTCTTTTGGATATGATCTAGTGCAGATCATAACTTCTTCCCTGTAACTAGAAATGAACAAAAACGGCATGCAGATGGTGTATGGTTGAGATGCAAGTGAAAAACAGTGGTCGCGATAGGGTCCTAATAGTTCCAGTATTCGAAAAGTAATAAACCAAATGAAATAAATCGACAGATGACCTTTATACTTTTCAAAATTTGCAAGGGTGTGAGAAAATGGTTTCAAGGAAATCCACCTTTCATTCTACAATGCGCCCGATGATGCCACGTACCCTCGGGAGAAAACCGTGGTTTGAATTGCGAGTCCTCTTTTTGGTATTATACTCCATGCAGCTTCAACCTTCGCAACTATTCCCGATTGTTGATCTTGATGGATCATGATCAATGAAATTTACGGCCCGATGAACTTGCATATTCTGCCAGATTTAACTTTTCCCTATGATCTTTAGACCTTCTCTTATTTTATCTGGTTTCCAAACCCATTAGCTTAAGGGAAAGAGCTCATTTTTTTTCTTAAAAACCTACAGGTCATCGATCTTTCGGTCACATAGCTGACCGTCGCTCCACTGACGTTTCCGATTTTTGTTCTTCCGACGTCCCTAACGTCGGTCAGATGGTGTCCTTGTCGTTGGTATATAGTTGTCTATCTCTGCATCAACATTGCCATTCGTCAGTCTTCTGACATCCCTAACCTCTGTTATTGGATAAATCGGTAAATGCAGACATAAACTAATATCCCTAGATCCACCTGGATCTAGAATAAAATAAGGTAGGACCTGACGCTTTCCCTAAGTTACAATCATTGATCTAAGTGTCAAAGAAGGAATTAATGACTTACCTTTGATATTGCTTCCTTATATCTTTATTGTTCCCGCTTCGCTCCGGTTCTCTTGTGAAACTAGATATGTAATGACACAAACCAACCAAAGTAAAAGAAACTATGATAGACTAAACAAAAACTTAAACATGATATCAAGGAGTCATGTAATAAAATGGAAATAACGTTATGGGAAAGAAACATGCCACTGTATTATATTGAATAAAAGTAGAAGATAAAACCGAAATGCCTTGATGTCGCAAGTTCCCTTTTAGTGGTCCTTCGTTCCAACACACACATATACTTGTTCTGGAATTTGCATGAAGATGATATTCAAAATATTGATGGGAAAATGTAGACCTCAAGTATCAACTAAAATAATATTCTTCACACAATCTCCATCCTATTTTTCCAGAAAATCTTTTTCTTAACTTTGCTTAATTGTGCTTAACCTTTTCCATGAGAATCCCATTATTATATAGGAGAATCTAAAGTGGTTAAAGGGATGAGGATGATCCCACCAGATCAAATAAGTCAGTAGGATCGTAACCATACAGACGCCACTTCACATTCCAGAAGATTCCCCTTCTAGAAACTTCTTGAACCTCTTTCCTCTTTTGGCTTTAAAACATCACCGCACCCTGCCTATATAGCAGCCTACGGAAATACCACGGGCCAACTATAGAGAAGCCTGCGCAAATCATGAATTTCCGCACTGTACACTATGGGTAGCCTGTGGTGTCCTTCTAAAAAGTAGTCTTGCAGAGGAGGAAAGAAGCCACTTTTCTTAGGAAAAAGATGATTTTGAGAGCCTGATCACATGCTTGTAAAGTCATCATCAAAGTGACAAAAATAATGTGTAACAACCTCGGTCACATGGTGTCCTTTCCATTGGTATATAACTGACTATCTATCCATTGATGTTTCCAACTATCGGTCTTCCGACATCCCTAACGTCGGTCACATGGCATCCACATTGTGGAGATCGATGAAATGGGACGTTGGAATTTTAATGTCCCTGGCGTCGTTGTAACAATGGTTATATCGGGTTTGGGCAGTCAAATCCGAGATGACACATGTTTGCATTAAACATCACAATAGAGAAGATACCTAGTGCGTCGGAAAAGCGGCGTCATGTAAAATGACATTTGAAGGGGTCTGTTGTTTATTGTTCTCCTGACAATATAAAGTAGAAATGACGTTGAACACGTCATAAGAATTTGACCCAAATGTACTAGTGTATAGTTACACCCTGATGCCCCTTTTTCAATAATGTTGTCATGCCATTAGAGATTATCACCTTACTGGGTTTCCCTGTGATACCCCTTAACTCAATTTCCTTTCCTTCCAATGAAAATTTCATGAAAAGTTCTTGAAAATTAAAATCAAATGTTCCCAATGACTGTAACTATTGGAATCCTAGTACGACATCAGCACCACCCATGGGTATACCAATCATTGGACTATTCATTACATATTCCCCCATATTAAGATTCATCTTATGGAATTTTCCTGAGAAATTGATAGTTCCTCCATTTGCAATCATTAATTGAAACTTTGGTGATGGATGTATAAATAAATTGAGAGCTTTGGCTAATTTATAGTGAATGAAATTATGAGTAATTCCATAATCAATTAGGACTATTGCCTTTTTCTTTTTGATATATCCTTTGATCTTGAGGGTTTGAGGAGTGCTAATTCTAGCCAATGCATTACATGATATCATGGGAGTCAACTCTTCATAAAAAATCTCTACTACATTTTCATATTGAGATGGTTTTATTCTTGTTCTTGTTCTTCTTATTCTTCACAATCTATGTAGAATAATTTATTCTCACCACACTTATGTCCCTTACTGTACTTGTTGTCACAATTAAATAGAAAACCTTTTTCTTTTCTTTCCTCCAATTGTTGAGGTGTCAACCTTGTAGGTTGAGGTGTTTTAGAAGAAGGAACATTATTCTCTTGATAGATGTTAGGAGTGGTCCTTCTAGTAGCCATAGCCATATTTTTACTTTCAACATTTCTCGCCACCCTGAATGCATTCTCCAATGATTTGGGTTCCCAAAGCAGAACCTCATGTTGAATGTTATCCTTTAAAGTTCCTATGAATACATCAATTAGGTGCTCATATGGAATATCCATTACCTTTATATTCAATATTTGGAAGTTCTCAATGTTCTCCACAACTGAACCCTTTTGCTTGAGATATATCAATTGGCTAAAGAAGGTATTGATCCTTGCATCCTCATAGTGTGATATCATTTCTTCTGTGAAAATTTTCCAAGTGACAAGTGATTTATGAGAAGAAATCCATCGATACCACACAAATTGATTGGGTTCTAAATATAAAGAATCAATTCGTACCTTTTGTGTATGTAGCACATCATGTAGATCAAATAACTTCTCCATATGAAGTATCCATGTGATTGTATCCTTTCCATAAAACTTCCTCATATCGATCTTAGGAAAGTGGTTGGTCTTCAACCCAAAGTTGGAGTTTCTCCAGTCTTGATTCATCTTCTTTGTGTCTTCATCATGAATTTCATGGGATACATTTTCACTTTCAGGTGACCTCTCTATTAGGAATTTTTTCAATCCTTCCATGATATCCCTTTTTAAACCATCCATATTAGTATCCATTATTTCCTCCAACTTAGCTTCAGTTGAATCCATCATCTCTTGTAGTCCATATTTTGTTATTGTCTTCCTTTGTAAATAATGTATTTCCCTGTGCATTTCTTCACCTTCATCAAGAGTCCAAGTACGATTGTTTGGAGTCTTATGTGGTGTACAAGTTCCCTTTTATGGTGGCATGTTGGCCAAGTATCACTTTTAAACCTTGATTTCAAGGTGGTTTTTCTAGATGATATTTCTTCTACTATATCTCCAAAATTTCGGCCCTTCTTGGTCTGAAAATTTCATTTTGCAGTTCTCTGATATGTCTTCTCTGTAATGCCATGGGTCTGATCAAAATTGGATGTGCCAAGTGGAAGTTATGGAAACTTCCCCACACCTTTTTGATTTTTGTCCCTTCCAGGAGAGCATTCTTGTAAAGCGTGCCAAGAGAAAAATGTATGATATTTGATTATGAAAATTGCAACAGAAATACTACAGATTTTCCACTGTCCAATGCAACTAGTCTCACTTAATTTGGATGCTCAATGAATAATATATCATTGTTTTACCTAGAACACCTATTTGATACTAGTTAATATGACTAGTTAGATACCCTATCTTACACAGGGTGTATATACAAAAGTAGGATGACCCAGAGTTGAAATTTTTATCACAGCTACCTTGATAAATTTTGTGAATATTCTCTAGGTTTTAGGGTCTGAAACATCACAAAAATAAATTTATAGAGAAAATTCCACAATGACTAAATTCAGAATGATTCCAGAACCCTATCTTACACAAGCCATATCTATGAATATATAAGGCCTCGGGAGATGAAATTTGAACCCCACGTACTTTTATCTGTCTAATAAATATCCTCCAAGGGGTTCCTTCTCAAACATCGTAGAAAAAATGTTATAGCAAAAATTCCAATTTGACTTAGATGCAACAGCGAAACGCCAAGACCTTGAGCTATGATACCAAATGTTAAGAACCAAATATCAAAATAGCATAAAAAAACCTCAAAATAAGTACTCAACGCCTTGAAAAAGAGAGAATTTTAGATAATAAGCCTCTTTGAGGGGGAAACCTTCTTATACGCCACATAAATTTCCAATTACAAGATGATTCCAAATGAAAATGTCTCCTTGGTACATATAGGAGACTAGGAGGTACAATTACAACTAATGGACCCAAGCTGACATAAATAAAATAACATTACTAATGTAATATGCCCCAATTAAGGGGTAATGTGCCACTATTTATGGATTAACAACTTATTCCTTTAAATATATACATGAAAAATCTAACTTGATTTATAATAATTTCCTAATCATATTGAGGTGATTTTCAAAAAATGATGATGTACTCTTCATCCAAAAACTCATAAACTAATGATTAATTTGCAGAATGATGAGATGACACAATAGAAAATAAAAGAACTCAAT
>SNQJ01S0040180.1:7757-44565 GCA_010110895.2 Picea sitchensis
CACAAAGGAATGGAAAGAAACATGTAAAAGGGTGCCACGTCAACATGAAGGAGGTGATGTAGAGGTCAAGCATGATGACATGTCTAGATAAAAAACTGATGTGTGTGCACCACCATTTCCACGTCTTCAAAAGAAAATTTTGGTTAAAAAATAAATACATAAAACAATTGTAGAGCCAAAATCTTATTTCGGCCATAATAGGGACATATAAGGTCAGATTGAGGTGACATTTTGGGTGTAATTCCGTAGTGATCAGGGTTATAAAATATCTAGTGAGGGTTTCCATCTCAAAATATGGAAATTAGTGATTTTCAAAGAATAAGAGGGTACTCACTATCAAAATCTCAATAGAGTATAAAACTTGGACAATGTAGAATAGAAGTAAGAACAAAGAAACTCAATGGAGGATTTGGATGAATTCTAAGGGTTTTGGAGTGCAACTGAAGAAATAGGTTAAAATCCACTATTCCAAGCGACATTTTAGCATTTCTAGAAAATACTAAAAATATGGAAATTGGTGGTTTTCAAAGAATAAGAGGGTACTCATTGTTAGAAACTCAGTTGAGTATAAAAATTGGATAGTGTACAAAATAAATAGGCACAAAATAACCCAGCAGAGGATTTGGCCAAATTCCAAGGGTTTTGGAGTGCAATTTAAGAAATTGGATCAAATCCACTATTCTAGGAGACTTTTATTAGTTTTTGAAACTGTAAATGGAGGAAAAGGGAACCAAGATGACAAATATGGGAAAATTTCATCATCAACATTTTATCTCCTCAACATTATTGAAAATTTTGTCTAGTGAAGTTTTTCTTTGTTTGAAAGATAACATTTTTCATCAAAATTTTAGTCTAGACAAAGTGCAAAAAGGGAAAAGTTGACAATTCTAGATTAATGTAGACAATGACTTAAGCACCAGAGTATTGATATGAAAATCCGTGAGTAATCATGATTAGAGTTATTATCAATGCCTAGTATAAAATAAATTCTTGGTTCTCACTAGATTTTCTTCTAGATGTGGATGAAGTAGGTCTCTGGCATTGATTACAATCGTTAAAGAAAGTGAAAAAGGTGGATAGAAGTGGTAATTTCCAAGAGCTTTAATTTCTATCTCCAATCTTATATTTGAGAATTGTTATAGTCATTAGAAAGGTAATCAAGAGGAATATGATTCTAACAAATAATTATTTGGAAAGATGCATTTGGTTGTTTCAAAAGTTGGAGGAACATAGCCTTTAGGATTGATTGAACAATGTAATTATCAATATGCATAATCTCCAAAGTATCTTAAACTTGAGAAAGTAATTATATCATGATATAGGAGTGTACTAAAGGTGAAATTTACTAAGGATTACTATAGATACTTCAGGATGGTGCTTTCCTAGTGGTGTGGCAACACAATTGGATGGATAAAAGCATGGTATTCCAAGGTGCATATTAGCTAGCAGGTTGAAGGTTGGACCAATAATGGTTGCTAATTTATTGAATACGAAATATAGGGTATTTATTGTGATCAAGAGTTTCAATATGAATTGTAAAAGATATCCATGTGAGCTCTTAGTTATCGAATTCCAATATTGTATTCCACAAGAAAGTATTTAGCAAGAGTATGGAAGATTCTAGCATGTAGAGAAGAGATGTGGAAGTCATGATCATTGTAGCTAGTTATTATGTATAGATAAGTAACAATGACATGAATAAGGAGGATGGAATAAACTAGTAGGTAAATGTTGGCCGTCAACCAAGTTTTGAGGAAACCTTGGTCAGGATTGGACCACTTTTGGACTTCGACAGGCTGGTCAAAGATGGAGTGCCCAGGCAGAGCTGAGGTCGTGGATCTCAACGATTTTGTGGGATATGTGGACCCAGTAAGGGGTTTTATAGGGTTTTTGTAATGGATTATGGGATGTCAGCCCATGGGTTTACCCATGATTAGGCCTTATTGTAAGGGATTGTAAAAGTATAAATAAGTAAGAATGTATGGTAGAAGTAGCGAAGTCTTAGTGGTTAAGTGAAAGCAGTTTTGAGTTGCTTTGTGCAACAGAATGTGTATGTGTTTAGGCTTTGTGCTCGATAGAGAAGTTGGCTCTGTGCCTAGACCTAGTTTTGGAAGGAGGATTTGGTGCTTAGTGTGCAGATCTCCTGTCCTATGCGAAGCTCAACTCTATGGCTTAGTGCACAGGAGTCACTGATTGCAAGAGATTGAAGAATAATAAAGAAGACGAAGCAGTTGGTGGATGTAGCCCCACACTGGGGTGAACCACGTATATATTGTGTCTTTGGTTTTCTTTGTGTTGTGTTATTTATGTTATTGATTTTCTTAGTGCCTTGATTATAATGTATGATAGATAGATTTGTTGATGCTTAGTTATTTACTTAAAGATGAATGAATGTTAGATCTAACTCAGTGCTGTGTGCTAAGTGGTTGAAGTGCTTAATATTTATTGTTACTGCGTTGATCTGTCTTTGGGTATGTTCTGTGATGTTAATAAATCTAATGAACTAATGCATGTCACCTTCTAAGTGTTGCTAGAATACTTTGCTAAGTGTTATTATCACAGATTTGTGTCCCAGCTTGGTTACAGACACTTGAGTCTTGTAACCTCCCCTGCTTCTACCTTGGGTGAGACTTAGCCTTCTTCGCAGGTGTTGCTGAAAGAGCCGGTAGTTAGGGTTTTGTTGGTGTGTTGTTGAGCGTTGAACCCTGGGTCTTACCCTATGCCAACAAATGGTTTCGTTGCCAGGACCTAAAACTGTGATTGCTGGGAACTGAAGTAGAGAAAAGAGAAGTTTTGTGCATAGATATGATGTTGTAGTGCGCAATACTCTACTTGAATTGAAAATCTCTATGCTAAGAGATAAATCTGATCTGAATAAAAGAGGTAAGATATTAAAAGAGGTAAAGCTTTGTGCTTTGATAAGAATAATATAAGTGAAATTTTTTGTTTCGAAAGCATGAATTTAAGTATGTTTAATAGATTTTGTCCTAGTTCGAGGGCCAGGGTGCAGTTGCAAGGAAGAGTTGATCTAAATAAATTTAATAGAAATGAAGAAATATATGTTATTCCCATGCATAGAAATAATTTTTGGAATAATAAGTGGATGAAGGAACCTAGAAAGAATTTTTGTAGATTGCAGGTCCAACACTGCGATCCTAGTGCGCAGTACAAAAGAGGTTGGGGAACATATAAAAGAAAAAGAGGATTGACATTGTGTTATAACTGCAGAAGATTGAGACATCTTGATAAGTAATGCCCTGACACAGGTCCTATATGTCTTTGTTATAAGATTGTTGGTCATGAAGTTGAGTATTGTCCAAGGATGATTGCTAAAGTTGAGCGGATGAACATGAGACAAGAAAAATATGAAGGAAGTCAAGAGACTAAGAGCATTTTAGAGAATCATAAAGAGAAAGAACCAGAAAAATCTCATACTACGTTATTACAGTTGAAAGAAAAGATGGATGTTCACAAAGATGTCAGTTTACCAGAGATCCTGAAAGTAAAACAACGCATAAGTACAAGAATAGAAGACTTCGACATAGAATGTGTCTTGGATGAGGAACATAAGTGGTTATTATGACATAAGACACTTGGGAAATTTTGGGAAAGCCTACTGTGGTACCTTCATTGGGAAGGATAGGCTTGTTAAAGGGTAAGATGATAACCTTATGTGGAAGAGTTACTAATGTAGCTGTTATTATTCATGGAACATCGACTGAAGAGGAATTTGAAGTCATTAAGTTTGTTGAGAACAACGCCCATTTCCCACTTTTATTAGGTAAGACTTGGATTGATAAGGATCAGATCATAAGAAAAGCAAAGGAAGAAGCTACAAAAAATAAAAAGAAAAAACTAAGGGATTTCATAGCTAGAAAAATAGATCGACTCAAAGAAGAACGAGAGGACAAGTCGAACCAACAGAACCAAGTAACAACGGAGGAGGAACATAAAGAAAGAGAATTCGATGTTAAGGTTGAAAGAATGCAACAAGATTTGAAGGACCTATCTATGAAAAAAATAAGTATATCCACCCAGGAAGTATTAAGAGGAGGGATATTAACTTCAGACCCTTTGAGGGCGCAGAAACAAGAATTTTCCATGCAGGCACAGATGAAGCTACTCACCACATTTGAAAGAATGAAGAGGTCCCATGAGCAACGCGCAGTACAACAACAAATTACTACCATCCAGGGAAGAGTAATGGAAGTCACAGAAGGGATTGTAAAAGTATAAATAAGTAAGAATATATGGTAGAAGTAGCGAAGTCTTAGTGGCTAAGTGCAAGCAGTTTTGAGTTTCTTTGTGCAACATAATGTGTATGTTTTAAGGCTCTGTGCTCGATAGATATGTTGGCTCTGTGCCTAGACCTAGTCTTGGAAGGGGGATTTGGTGCTCAGTGCACAAATCTCCTTTCCTATGTGAAGCTCATCTCTGTGGCTTAGTGCACAGGAGTCACTGAATATAAGAGATTGAAGAATAATAAAGAAGACAAAAAAGTTGGTGGACGTAGCCCCACACCGAGGTGAACCACGTATACCTTGTGTCTTTGGTTTGCTTTGTGATGCGTTATTTATGTTATTGATTTTCTTAGTGCCTTGATTATAATGTATGATCGATAGATTTGTTGATGCTTAGTGATTTACTTAAAGATGAATGAATCTTAAATCTAACACAGTGCTGTGTGCTAAGTGGTTGAAGTGCTTAATCTTTATTGTTATTGCGTCGATTTATCTTTGGGTATGTTCTGCGATGTTAATAAATCTAATGAACTAATGCATGTCATCTTCTAAGTGTTGCTAGAATACTCTGCAAAGTGTTATTATCACATATCTGTGTCCTAGCTTGGTTACATACACCTGAGTCTTGTAACCCCCCCTGCTTATACCTCGAGTGAGACTTCTTCTGCTTCGTAGGTGTTACCGAAAGGGCTGGTAGTTAGGGTTTTGTTGGTGCGCTATTGAGCATTGAACCCTAGGTTTGCCCCTGTACCAATAGTAAAGAATGACATTAATATACATAAAAAGAAGGATGTAAGTTCCTAACCACCTTGATATAGGGAAATGAATTGAAACAATGTAGGTTGCAAAGAATAAATCTAAAGGAGCATGGAACAAACTAGTAGGTAAATGTTGGCCCTCGACCAATTTTTGAGGAAACCCTGGTCAAGATTGGACCACTTTTGGACTTCGATAGGCTGGTCGAAGATGGAGTGCCCAGGTGGAGCTGAGATCGTGGATCTCACCGATTTTTCGGGCTATGTGTACCCACCAAGGGGTTTTCTAGGGTTTTTGTAATGGGTTATGGGATGTCGGCCCATGGGTTTACCCATGATTAGGCCTTATTGTAATGGATTGTAAAAGTATAAGTAAGTAAGAATGTATGGTAGAAGTAGCGAAGATAAGAGGAGTCTTAGTGGCTAAGTGCAAGAAGTTTTGAGTTTCTTTGTGCAACAAAATGTGTATGTGTTAAGGCTCTGTGCTTGATAGATAAGTTGGCTCTGTGCCTAGACCTAGTTTTGGAAGGAGTATCTGGTGCTTAGTGCATAGATCTCCTGTCCTATGTGAAGCTCGAATCTATGGCTTGGTGCACAGGAGTCACTGAATGCAAGAGATGAAGAATAATAAAGAAGATGAAGCAGTTGGTGGACGTAGCCCCACACTGGGGTGAACCGCATATATCTTGTGTCTTTGGTTTGCTTTGTGCTGTGTTATTTATGTTATTTATATAGATAGATTTGTTGATGCTTAGTGCTTTACTTAAAGATGAATGAATTCTATATCTAACTCAGTGTTGTGTGCTAAGTGGTTGAAGTGCTTAATATTTATTATTATTATGCTGATCTATCTTTGGGTATCTTCTGCGATGTTAATAAATCTAATGAACTAATTCATGTCACCTTCTAAGTGTTGCTAGAATACTCTGTGAAGTGTTATTATCACAGATATGTGTCCCAACTTGGTTACAGATACCTGAGTCCAGTAACCCCCCCTGCTTCTACCTTGGATGAGACTTCTCTTGCTTCGCAGGTGTTGCCGAAAGGGCCGGTAGTTAGGGTTTTGTTGGTTCTTTTTTGAGCATTGAACCCTCGGTCTTCCCCCGTGCCAACAAATGGTTCCGTTGTCGGGACCTGAAACTGTGATTGCTGGGAATTGAAGTAGAGAAAAGAGAAGCTCTGTGCATAGATATGATGTTGTAGTGTGCAATAATTTACTTGAATTGCAAATCTCTATGCTAAGAGAGAAATCTAATCTGAAGAAAAGAGGTAAGAGCTTAAAAGAGGTAAAGATTTGTGCTTTGATAAGAGTAATATAAGTGAAAATTTTTGTTTCGAAAGCATGAATTTTACTATGTTTAATAGATTCTGTCCTAGTCCAAGGGATAGGGCGTAGTTGCAAGAAAGAGTTGATATGATTAAATTTAATAGAAATGAAGAAAGATATGTTATTCCTATGCATAGAAATAATTTTTGGACTAATAAGTGAAAGCATGAACCTAGAATTTTTTTTTGCAGATTGCAGGTCCAACACTATGATCCTAGTGCACAGTACAGAAGAGATTGGGGAACATATAAAAGAAAAAGAGGATTGACATTGTGTTATAACTACAGAATACTGGGACATCTTGATAAGGAATTCCCTGTTGCAGGTCCTATTTGTCTTTGTTTTAATATTGTTGGTCATGAAGTTGAGGATTGTCCAAGGATGATTGATAAAGTTGAATGGATGAACATGAGACAAGAAAACTATGAATGAAGTCAAGATACTAAGAGCATGTTAGAGAATCATAAAGAGAAATAATCAAAAAAATCTCAGACTACATTATTATAGTTGAAAGAAGCGATGAATGCTCACAAAGATGTCAGTTTACCAGAGATCCCAAAAGTAAAACAATGCATACGTACAAGAATACAGGACTTTGACATAGACTGTGTCTTGGATGAGGAAACACAAGTGAATATTATGACAAAATACACTTGGGAAATTTTGGGAAAGCCTACTGTGGTACCTTCATTGGGAAGGATAGGCTTGTTAAAGGGTAAGATGATAACCTTATGTGGAAGAGTTACTAATGTAGCTGTTATTATTCATGGAACATTAACTGAAGAGGAATTTGAAGTCATTAAGTTTGTTGAGAACAATGCCCCTTTCCCGCTTTTATTAGGTAAGACTTGGATTGAGAAGGATTAGATCAGAAGAAAAGCAGAGGAAGAAGCTACAAAAAATAAAAAGCAAAAAATAAGGGATTTCATAGCTAGAAAAATAGATCGACTCATAGAAGAATGAGAGGATAAGTCGAACCAATAGAACCAAGTAACAATGCAGGAGGAACATAAAGAAAGAGAATTAGCTGTCAAGGTTGAAAGAATGCAAAAATATTTGAAGGACCTATCTATGAAAAAAATAAGTATATCCACACATGAAGTATTAAGAGGAGGGATATTAACTTTAGATCCTTTGAGGGCACAAAAAGATGAATTTTCCGTGCAGGCATAGATGAATCTGCTCACCGCAGTTGAAAGAATGAAGAGGTCCCAGGAGAAACGTGTGGTACAACAACAGATTACTGCCATCTAGGATAGAGTAATGGAAGTCACACAAAAGGGATTTTAAAAGTATAAATAAGTAAGAATGTATGGTAGACGTAGTGAAGAGAAGCAAAGTCTTAGTGGCTAAGTACAAGAAGTTTTGAGTTTCTTTGTGAAACATAATGTGTATGTTTTAAGGCTCTGTGCTCGATAGATAAGTTGGCTCTATGCCTATACCTATTTTTGGAAGGAGGATCTGGTGCTCAGTTCACAAATATCCTTTCCTATGCAAAGCTCGACTCTGTGGCTTAGTGCATATGAGTCATTGAATGTAAGAGATTGAAGAATAATAAAGAAGATGGAGAAGTTGGTGGACGTAGCCCCACACTGGGGTGAACCACATATACCTTGTTTCTTTGGTTTGGTTTGTGTTTTGTTATTTATGTTATTGATTTTCTTAGTGCCTTGATTATAATTTATGATCAATAGATCTGTTGATGCTTAGTGATTTACTTAAAGATGAATGAATGTTAGATCTAACTCAGTGCTGTGTGCTAAGTGGTTGAAGTTATTAATATTTATTGTTACTGCACTGATATATCTTTGGGTATGTTCTGCGATTTTAATAAAGCTAATGAACTAATGCATGTCACCTTCTAAGTGTTGCTAGAATACTCTGCAAAGTGTTATTATCACATATCTGTGTCCTAGCTTGGTTACAAACACTTGAGTCCTGTAACCCCCCATGCTTCTACCTTGGGTGAGACTTCTCATGCTTCGTAGGTGTTACCGAAAGGGTCAGTATTTAGGGTTTTGTTGGTGCGCCGTTGAGCGTTGATCCCTGGGTCTGCCCCTGTGCCAACAGTAAAGAATGACATTAATATACATAAAAAGAAGGATGTAAGTTCCTAACCACCTTGATATAGGGAAAGGAATTGAAATAATGTAGGTTGCAAAGAATAAATGTAAAGGAGGAAATTATGGAATCCTAGTATGGTAAAGAAAAATACTAAGAGAAAGAGAACATGCATGAAGTGATGAATGAACCATGTGATGGTTGAACCATCTTTGTGGTAAGTTTTATGTATGTTTGGAAGAGTTGTAGGTTATAAACTAGCAAATTATATATGTGTAAAGAAGGTGTAGAAAATAATGAACTTCTACTCAATTGGGAAGCTACTAATGGATAAATAAAGCACTCTATTCAATGGATTTGTCTTGGAGGACATAGTATAAGTTGTAGAGAGTGATCCAATGAAGTTAAGAGGAAAAATTCATAATTGAGCAAATCTTAAAGATAACCAAATATAAGGAAATTAGATGTGGTATGATGGATTTTCAAGTTGTTAAAATATATTGCAGCATCGAGTAAATGATTCAAATGCTAATTAGCAATTGTTGGTATGATACAAAGACATAAAACATTGAGTGCATTTAAAATAGATATAATCGATAGAAAATAAAATAAGAACATAAGAAATTGTGGTTACTTTCAGAATGAAAGTATAAAGAATGCATCGAATGTGGAAAGAGTATGTTTAGTGTATGTGGAAAGGGGAATGGACTTTAATAAGTCTATATGAAGTTGGAATGGCATTAAGTGTAGCACTATGAAGTGTTGGAAAATTTAGATAAGTAAAGATGGGGAAATATTTTCCAGAAAAGGTAACAACTGCTAAATATGTAATACCAATATGGTACATGGGCTTGAAATGTGGAATGGACAAGTTGGGCATGACTATAAATTGCTCAAGGATGGAAAAACAATTCCTAGAAGTGAAAATAATGCATAGGAAACTTAAATAGTATAAAAGATTGTTGTCATAGTCAAATGGTACTTGAGGAAAACTCAAGAAATCAAAGTAATCTATAAGGTGCTAGGAAAAATTTTGTAGCAACAAATGGTGAACACGGTGAACAATGAAACCATGATAATGAGGGATTTTTTCTCACCTTTAAATTTCTTTTGTTTATATGAAGTAGAATTGTATGCTTTAAAATTAGTCATTGTAAATGTTTATGCATATAGTGAATTACTACTTGGGTGAGAAAATCATAGCTAATGATCCACAATGCGATTTGCAGTAAGCAGTTGGATTGGGATTAGCTATGATGTGGAATTCCATGTTATGCAAAAGAGTTGGAAGGATCGAATATTCACTCTTATCTTGTTGCATTGTTTCTATTTCTTGATATTAAGAAAGGCACCATGTTTAATAATTTTAAGGCATACGAAAGATGGAAATGCAACAGACTAAATTGTTGAAATAAATATGCACAAGTGAGCATATGGAGAGATAATTAGTGGTGCATAAAGACCTTCCTGAGTATATATGTGATATTTCACATTGGTTAAAATTTGTATGTTGATTACATATGCCATGAGTATGGAATGATGATTAAACAAGATTGATGTAATTATGTAACCAAGGTTTAAAAATAGTGATAGCATGGTTGAAGATGTTCATTTTGATCACCTAAAAATGGATACTGTTTATTTTTTGAGCAACTTTGAAACCTAATTTTTTTTCACTTGTGACATTTCCACAAGTTTCAACCGAAAAAACACCATTATTAGCATGTTTACCATCCATTTCACTTCATTTCCCACCTCCACTAGACCTCCAAAATTTGTTGGGACAAATATTGATGTTGACCCATTAGGGATATCATAGATAATACCCTTAAGAAGTGCACCATCAATGTGGAAAGTACCCCCAAAAGTTGCATTGGCTCGTAAAAATAACAATTTTTATAGTTTTTGACTCAAATTTTCTAGAAAGGGAAAGTAGTTATAAGTGGAAATTTCTAAAATCTAATTGCTATTATTAGCCTTGACCTGGTTATATTTAAAAAATATTTTATGACCATGTCAAAGGGGTTTAACCACTATTTTTCTTATAAATAAAGGCTTCAGGTCACTCCATCCATCCATACATCCATCCATAGCATGTACATACTTCCAAAATCACACCAGAGATCTTGAGGACTCCTTCCTCTTGAAAAATGTTTTTTGTGTTCATGCTTACTTTCTCATTCAACCAAGGAGGGGCTCTACACATGTCAAGGAAGTCAAGAACCAACCCAAGGAGGAGACTTTGGAGTCACATCTTCAACAAGTATACTCCCCAGGTGATATCTTTGATATTTCTATTGGTTATGGAGACATTCTTTGCATTCTTTCAAAATGTTTGTTCATGTATATTGTTGTAGTTTCTTTATTTTCTTTCTTGTCACATGAATAAATGAGGGTTTGAAGCTTTGTAGAGCACATCTAGTATATGGTTTTCATATTCTAATTTCATTTTTGTATGGATCTAATTCATAATGATTAGATTATTATATTTTTTACACCATTTCTACAATTTATACCCAACATTGATGATACTATTGCACATGATGGTCAACTTTGTGAAGAAAAAATAAGGAAAAGAGAAAGTGTTGATCAAGATGCTAGTGAAGGGATTATGTAAGATTTCATAACACTCTAACTTATTAGGTAACATTAGATAAGCTGATGGAATCCATGTAGGTATGGATTTAGTTATGCTTATGTTGCATAGGTGCTAAAGGGGATTTAGGTAAGGGTTAATGGACATAGGTGCTCATATTTATTGGACATAAGGAAAAGTGTTAATGGCGTAAGACCTATAATCATTTGACAAGAGTGAAAATTTTCACCCTTATAGACTATTAGGTGGCATGGTTTTCCTTGAATAACAATGATGATTCAACCCACATTCACTATGTAACACCCTATTTTACCCCAATTCTGTATGCTTAAGACTTCATTAATTATAATTGATGAACATTGAAATTGTGTTTTACTTTTAATGAAAACACCTACCAACTCACTGAGGGGAAGCATTGTAGTATTGACCATGATACCATGGTTGTGAATTGGTGAGGGGGAAATTGGGAAGCTTTTGTGAAGAAAATATGAAGCTTTCCTAGAAGCCCAACCTACACCTACATAACCTACACCTATCTGAAGTACCCTGTTCACCCTCTTCACAAGAAATCTCATTAATGGAATCAAATCGAGTGGTTGCGATAGTTTTGAATGCCTTCATGAAAAGTACTTGGGATAATGATGGGGTTGGCTAAAGATGTCAGCCAGAAGTACCTTGGAAGTGCCCCTTCGATTTAGGAGCTTGACCTTGGGGATTATTTTGACAGAAGCAAGTTGAGGAACCTAAGGGGAAGGAAGAATGTTCCATATTAGGAAAGGAAGAGGCATAGAAAAAATGAGGCAGGGAAGGAGAAGGTGTGAAAGTAGCATGGTATCAAAAAAGTGCAAGAGGGATCGACATAAATCACACACGCCAGATCAAAGTAGGAGGAACTGTGAAGTTTTTCTGAAGAAAACATGAAGCTTACCTAGAACACTAATGGTAAACATTGGAACATAGAATACCCAGATCCAGACTTGAGTGAAGAGGGTTGTGGGCTAGTGCTTACTGGAAAGAAATCAGAAATGGTAAAGGGAGGGTGATGAGGGAATATGTAGTAGTGAAGGGGCTCCCTTGTGCAGAGGAAATTTGGATGGGAAGGAACCTGGTAAGCTTGTGGAGGTCCTAGGCTCAATGGGAAGAGGGGATTTATGTTGTTTCCAATGTAGTGAAGGACCGTAACCTTCCTGACCAAATCCTTAACATGATAACCAACTTGTGAGAGAATTATTTGGTGGTATCGTGTCCTGACACAAGGGTGGATTGTTGTAGAAAGAAAAGGTGAAACATAGCCTACAATTGCGTGGAAAGGAATTCACCCTCATTCAATTGGATGACTGAAGTTTGAACTGAAACAAATAGTGCTTCTTCAATATATCTGAAAATTATTGTGTTAATGAGTATGAATTGTATTATGTTGTGAAAGGAAGTCTTATCATGTTGATTTTAATGCTAAAATCTGAATAATGTTTGTACATGAGATTCTTCCTAGGATTAATTGATTGTCTGTGGTAACTGTAAATGAGAGGTTTGAGGGAGGCCTATAACCATGAATTTTCCTGAAGCCATTGAATGGAAAGTTTCCAGGATGGAAAAATCATCACTTCGAGGGCTGTTGGGAGGCATCTCCTGTGTGTTGTGTGTTGAGCTCTCAACACACCCTAAAAGTTCTGTGACCACTTCCTTTTGGGTATCACCTTGTCTTCTACCTTTGATTGTTTTCATCATGGTTTGAGCCTTATAATCTTATTATCTGATATGTTTCATATCCAAGTTTTTCTTGAGCATATTAAGAACCAACTTGAGAAACACCACGACTGATCAAGGAACCAACGACCCATATTTCTCTCGACTTACTTGAGAAGTTTGACATCGGTGAAAGATTAAGGCAATGAAAATTGTATGGGAAGTCAAAGTAGCCGAGTGCCAAAATTCTTTGGCGTCGACCGATAAGAGTATCTCTTTTACGAATATAGCCTCCGAAAATATTTCGTCGAAGGTCGATTCTTTCGGCTTCGGCAGAAAAGTGCGATTATAAGCACCGCACATAAATAAAGCAACACTGCCGACTGCCAAACTCCCGAAAACAAGTTTCGGTATCAGCGAGAGGGAACTAATTAATCGCTCCAATGACTCTCGGTATTGACAGCTGTGAACTCTAGTCTTTTCTCAAAAACTCTCGGTACAAGTGAAATTCCGAGCATGAATTTTATCCACTAGACAAATATCTTTCCATGATTAATTTTTTTTTGACCAAAATCGATAATCCCGCAAAAGTAGTAATTAATGTAAAAGTTTTACAAAGAAAAACATTAACAAACTCGCGACATAATAACAATGGTTCCAAAAGATCTAATATTTTACGCAAAATATTTAAAGAATAATACACATTTGATTCACATTATGATACTTTTAAACTTTTCTTTATATACAATCAAAAACCTCCGCCAGGCTTGGTTTACATACGAATAGACAACCCCGACGACTCAGCTAACCTGCCCAGTCACCGTGAGATTAAAAAATTTTACAAAGAAGAAAGACAAAGAGGTGTTAAGCCACACTTCCAGGAACACAGGGCGAGAACCCACTAACTACGTATCTCGTATGCTTTGGTCCTCTCTGAGGTTGTCTTTTGCGCTTGGTGGTGTCTTATCCTTTGTTGTCTCCGTCATCCGCTGCGCCTCCCGTAAATCCACAATCGTGTCTTGTGCTTCCCTAAGTTGTCTCTGTAGCCAAACGGTGCTCCCTACATGACCTTGCGTTGGCGGTATCCTCTGGGTTTTTGCCACTAATTGATGCCACAGTTCCATATTCTCTTGGTAAAGCTCAACTATTGCAATTTGAGCTTGCTCTAGTTGCTGAGCGAAATTTTCGACGGAAGCACCTGGCTCTTCAACCCTCCCCTTTCTTCTTTTGCCTCCTTTCCCAGTGGTCCCGACCAACTCCAAACGATCGGTAGGAATTACAGACTCCTCAAGGGTTGGAAGCACACTCAGTTTGGCCTTGGAGCGGTCCCCCCTCTCCTCCCGAGTTTTCTTCTTAGGCCTTCCTCTTATCCACAGTTTCGGTCCTGGAGAAGGCATAGTCTCTAGCTTATTTCTCCCAGACGTATCTGTGACCACCCCAATCCCGTGTTTAGACGCTGACGTTGCCTTCGGGAAGATAACTGTACCTCTTGAAGCCCACATGAAGGAGTCTCAGGTGTGTTGGGGCTGAGACCTCACACTCCAGCTGCCTCATGGACCTCGTCCCGTGTTTGAAGGAGATCCCATAATTGCAAAGCATAAGAGACTCAAGGCATCCATAGATGGAAAAGGATTACTCAACTGGACGTCGCCAAGATGAACTTACCAAACCAGATCCCCAGGGAATATGAGCTTGGCATATAAGAAAGATTGCTTGTAAAACTCTTGGATTTATAGGGAAATCAAAGAATGACACTAGGCTCACCAGCATAATGCCCGCGCCTCGCGACATGATGTTTGAAATTTTTTGTCACGCCGCAACTAATCAATGGATCTGATCCAGAACATGAAAGTGCCATCGATCAGGGTTGTAGGAAAGCATGCAGTATGATCCTTTCGATCCTTTTTGAACTTTCGAACCTCTATTATTTATAAATGATGCTTGGCATGCTTGGTGGTATGAGTTTCGAAGGAATTTAACAACCTTCTCTGTACGATATTTGACTTCTCAGGAGAACACATGCACATAATTCATCCTCGACGCCCTTTTCCCCAGAGGTCAAGTAATTACTGTGATAATTATACATTCATGTCTATCATACTTTATTAGCCACACTACAACATGCTGAGGTGTTCATTTATACCAAATAGGAGCAACAACTTCATAGGTCACTTGAAGGAAGAATTTGGGATCACGTAAGTATTAAAAACGACTGAGACTAGCAAGTTGCATAGGTACATGTTGATCTGTTGTTTATTTATTTCAGAACATGGGTTGCTTGATCGCTAAACTACTTCTGTTTAATTGCAGGAAGAACGTTATTGATCACCGACCAGAGTCTGTCCTATGATCCCGCCAAAGAACTGAAAGAATCACCGAAGCGATGAAGTATGTCGAGCTCTCGATTTCAGCATCCCAATATTAATTGACCTAAGCAGAATGATCAAGCTATGCACCGAACAAGATGCGTCATGAGCTGAAGAATGTGAAAAGGTCACCGATGCAAAGCCTGAGGAAGTACAACCATTCGTAGGACATCCAACCAAATCTAGAGCCATACTTCAGAAGTTGAACGTCAACCTCACAAAATATAGGGCACACGCAGCAGACATCAGGGTAATCTATGCCGCTCCGATGGAACAACATAGGTTTCCATGGGCTAACACCTGTGAAGAACCCTTCATCAGATGGTATGATTGTGAAAGAGTCCATGCTTTCCAAGAAACAACTTGGGTGGGTTGTTGATAGACTGTTAGATGATGACACCATGTGGTGATTCTTGATTAGCTCAAATTGTATTTTACCGTTAATTACTGTTAAGACTTTATATTATAAATAGGAACATCGACCGATGGTCAGAGGGTCGATGGTTGTTGTAAGAAATCTTTTCTTTTGGTTGTTGATAATTATTTTGAGACTTCTACAAATTAATAAGTCCTTCTGGACCAGAGATGATCTATTTTCATCAGATGTATATGATTGGAGTTGGAGAAGAATTACTTCCTTTCCTGTTCCATGAATGTTGCAGTAAATGAGTAAGATCAATTAATTATGTTGTCAAGTTATCTGGTGCAATGTTTTAATGTTCCTTGCTTTAAATGATTAAAGTAAATCATTGTGCTTCTATGTGATGAATGTCTTGGTAGATGAATTATTTTTCTTACCGTGACATTGATTACAATTGTGTTTCTTTCTCTATGATAAGTAGTTTACCTCAGCTATGTGATGAATGTCTTGGTAGATGAATTATTTTGCTTACCTTGATCTTGATCATATATGCATCTTCTTTCTGTTAATTATCTTTCTCAGACAACAGTTGGATGCTCTTTCAGTTAAAGTATTATTACTAAGCCCTTTGGCATAGGATTGTTGTCTGGATGTTCGAGTAGCGGGTTATCCCAAGCTCGACCCCTTCCCAATAGTTAAAAATCTTGTCCTATATTCATCAAGTTGGTTTATACTGGATTCCATCTCTTGTACCTACCCCACCTAAGAGAATTTACTGAAAAAACTATCTTAACCGAAGGAAGAGCATTCACCAGAAAACACAAAAGCTCATCGATAATTTGGCCAGATTGCAAGATCTGGAGAACCATTCCACTCCAAATGCTTTAGAGTCTAATTGGGCCTCGGTGGTGGGTTTGGTTCCTGCTATTGAATCAGGGGATTTAATCCCCATCAACATTTTCGATGAGGGCCAAAGGTATGAAGAGTCGTTCTTAAAAACTTGGTAGCAATTCCAAGAAGGTGAAGAGTTTGCTCGCCTTGCTATGCCCTGTAACCCTGTTGAAATACTTGAGTAAACCTCAAGAGAACCTCAACCATATATTTAAGGCAAAAAGTTGATTCTGGCCATTCGTCGAATATATGGGCTTCAGAGAAATCCTTTCAGAAGGAGAACCTTTCAGAAAAACCCTGGAGCAGTGCCAAGGTGAACTTTCTGATGGAAAAGTTCCAAGTCAACAAGAGCTATTGATTTATCGAGAGATTAGACCGATGAGATATATAATGTAGATCCATTGTAAGTTAATCCACTAAGCTTGTCAAAAATGTGGCATTCAGAAAGATCCACAAGTAATGAGCAGAAGGAACTTCCCATGAAGAAATCCTAAAGGTGAAATTCTTAAAGGACTAGAGCCATATAATTGTTGGTGAGTTGGTCAATTGGATATGAGCCATTGATTTCTTCATGGGTCTCATTGATTGGAGAAGCTTGTTGGAATCATGAGGTCGGTTAACCGTCAATCGGTTCTAATATTTGAGAGATATCTAGATCTCATGACTGTCAAATCCATTGGAAAACCCCAATTCAAAAATCATTGTTCGAAGAAGCCATGAGGTTGTGGAAGGAGGTATTATCATAGTGGCGAGATCCCAAGTGGGTGTGGGTTTTCGACTTGCTGAGGATTCCACTCAATGATAT
This sequence comes from Picea sitchensis, assembly GCA_010110895.2. Classification (NCBI taxonomy): domain Eukaryota; kingdom Viridiplantae; phylum Streptophyta; class Pinopsida; order Pinales; family Pinaceae; genus Picea; species Picea sitchensis. The sequence goes on from SNQJ01S0040180.1 coordinate 24,847, forward strand.
CTCATTTGTAGATATAGTTTTGGACCCCACTTGGAGATAAATTGGGAATAACTAGGAAATATCACTAACTATCTTGATGTTTGGGGGTTCTGAGTAAATCAAGATCATTATTTTCCCCGGTTCTTGATCGTTGGATTTTTTGGGAGTGATACTATCGAAAATAATGGATTGGAAGAGAAGGTTGGGGTTTCTTAACCTATCTTCCTAATGAGGGAGAATTTGATTCACTTCCAACCATTGAATTAACCCGAGCCAAGTGGGATAGAGTTATTCATCTCGGTAAGTTTATCTCCTGGATTGCGTAATTTCTTTCCGTCAAAGGATTTCTATGGGAGTGGGACATGTCACTGCCACAAAATGCACTTTCTAACCTATCCATCCATGTAGGTTATGTGGAGGAGTCCATGTGGCATCCATGTAGAACTGAGGACATGGGAAGGGTAAAGCCCATAATACCTTAGGATGCCATTCTAATAGGTCTGGAACCCATTTTAGATTGAATTGAATGCCAAAGGAACACTCCACGTGAGTAGGTTTCCACCCGTGGTGCTAAGACCTGATATCAAATTCATAGTGGAAAGATAAACTTTGGCATCCCACCAGCCTAAGCAGGGTTTAGGGGGTCGGGTGTGTTATAGAGTGGTATCAAAGAAGAGTTCAAACTCTAGGCTTGAAGGAGCCACCAAGAATGAATGAGTTTCACAATATCTTACATGATGAAAGTTTATGTTTTATTATTGAATGAATTAATTGTGCTAATGAGTGCTAACATTAGTATCTGAACATGATTGACAACAAGAATAAAGTCCTAGGTTGGGACTATTAAAGAAAATTGATGTCTTGATAAGGCCAAGAGTCTTTTTGCATATGATTTGAGATGTGATTTGCTAATAGTGGCTTGTTGTTTTCAGCACATGGGAGATACTGAGAAGGAAAAATATAAGTGAATGGGTTGCATAGTATGGAGGAAACCTCACATTTCCGAGATGAAGAATCTCATGAAAGGAGGGCTAGAGAAACCCCTCCATATTTGGTAGCCATATTAAGGGGTTTGAAAGAAGACTATGAGAGGCTTATGGGTGCTCAAGCTGAGAAGGTAGAGTTAAATGCAATACTATTGCATAGTCTATCTAAAATTCAAAGCAATTGCAACAAGGTCTAGCTATTAATAATGTAGAATGACAATAATCAAAGAAGCTACGAATCCCATCAGATATTCAGAAGCATGGGCTAAATCATAGTAATGTGGGAAGGAGTTGTTCCAGGAAAAGGCATAGGGATGCTAGGAGAAGTAGAGCCAGAGGAGACACTTCCACAAAGTTATCTAGTGCAAAGACCACTACAAAAGAGTTGTCTAGTAGTGACATTGGGTCAAGTGTTTCTAAGAAGAAGGAGAAGATACACTCTCAGAGTTCTCTGATAGAAGAATTCAAGAAGGAAGAACTGCCTACCTTTGATAGAGAAATCAAGAAAGGAGAAGAAGTAGAGGCAAATTGGTTGTTAGGATTAAGGTAGTATTTTTTAGTGCATAATTACTCATAAAATGTAAAGGCAAAGATATCCATTTTAAATTTGAATGGAGGAGCTTCCATATGGTGGGAATACCTCGAGGCTATTAAGGGATTAAAGGAAAAATAATATGACTTTGAAAAAATTCAAGAAATATTTGAGGAAGGCATATTTATCAAAAAAGTACTATCATGGTAATATTAAGAAGTTCCACTAACATAAGTTAGGACAACTTACCATGGATGCTTATGCCAAGAGGTTCTTCCAGTTCTTGAGGTATGTTACCTACCTCAAGGATGAGAAAGATACAACATCTTCTCAGGGTATTACCATAGTCCTACCAGGATAGGATTGAGTTTAATGAGAATAAGACATTAGAGAACACCATTAGAAAGGACAAGTGTTGTTATGACCAATCCAAGCATAGGCAAGAGCCTCTTAAGGATTGTAAGAGAAAATATAAGCCCAGATTTTAGAAGAAGGGATTTAAATAATCCCAATATAAAAACACAAAAAAAAGGTGCTTATTTCATTCATCCGACTAGAAGTATGCACCAACATAATTTTCCATCTCAAAGTGGGAATAGGTCAACATAAAAAATAAGGTAAAAGGTAAAGGAGAAGAATAAATGACCTCTAAAATCCAGGGGTTGTGGAGATGCACATTTGTTGAGGGACTTCCTTCACAAACAACATGACAATAAATGGGTTTACCATGTTTAGGAGGATACTACTATTAATGACATGGTTAGGAATGTGCCACAAATCTTTGCAGCTATTGAGAATTGACAAGCAAACCACCAAGCTTCTATGGTGGAGCTGGAAGGTATAATTGCCAAAAAACTCATTTGTATTTTGATTGACCCTGGTTCTAACCTTAGTTGTGTTTCACCCCAAGTTGTTGAAGCATGTTATTTACAAAGGAAAAAACATGCAAAATCATGGTTAGTTCATCTATCCACAAGAACTAAGCAAAAGGTAATGGAAATGATTGAAGCATGTCTGTTTGAGGTGAATGGATTGAATACATATGAAGCCTTAAATATCCTATATTTGGGGTCATATGATGTACTAATAGGTATGGATTGGTTGGTTTTACACAAAGAAAAATTAAACTTCCATGACAAGACTTTGGAATGTGAAGATAGTGAAGGCAACATGAGGGTGTTGCAAGGAATTCAAAATCCTGTATCGGTGAGGAAAATACCAACACTACAAATCAAGAAGTTTAGCTGAAAGGGGTGTCCCTTGTATGCGATACAAGTAATCAATGCAATAGAGAATAATGACCTGAATATTGAGGATCAACAAGTGCTATGGGAATTTAAATATGTGTTCCTAGATGAGGAGCACAGACTTCCTTCTAAGCAAGATCTCTATTTTTCCATAGACCTTGTACCAGGAGAAATATCGACATCTAAAGTACCCTACAAAATGAATATATTAGAGCTAGCAGAGTTAAATTTATAGTGGGACACCAGGAAATTCACACCACTTCCTTGGCCACTTAACATGAGGGGGTGCTCCATAATTAGTTTGGCAATTTTCTTCAAAAATTTATATTCTAGTCATGTAGTTTGCTTCAACGATTTCTTCTACAAGCCTTTAGTTTACTTCAGTTATTTCCATTATAGTGATTTAGTTCCTTTCCGTGATTTTCTACTGCAAGCCTTTAGTATGCTTCAACAAATTCCATTGTAAAAAAATAATAATGAGAAGGAAAAATACACCTTTCTTATAGAAGGCTCTCCTCTGTCACTTAATGGATCGATGGTCATTTTCTGAAACTCATGTCTTTTGTTTTTCTCTCTGTAGTTTAGTTTCGGATTTGTATTGCTACGTGTTCATTTGCAGGTTTATTTTCATATCAATTGGTATCAGAGCATGGATCCAAGCCAACTTCTACTCAGCCATGAAATTGAGAGGAGAGTCCATCCAACATTTTTTTTCCAGAGCTAGACGTCCTTATCAGGACTTCTAGTGCACCATACTCATGGATTCCAACACGTTCATCTTTTACCATTCTCCACATTCCCTCTTCAGGGTACCATGTGCCTTCTTAGTGTGCTAAGGACTTTAGTGATTCTCCACACAACATCTAGTGACACATCGACATCTGCGGTGAATGAAAATTATTCTGCTGCGAAGAGAGCCATATGCAAAGGATTTCCAATCCACTACCATAACTCCAATTCAATATTTAACAATGGATCCCCAAGATTTAATCCATCTGCAACAATGCAAATCTCCAATACCCATGCAACTTAATACGCGCTTCCAATTACCAAAATTTTTAGGCCAAATGAATGGCGAGAATTCCAACTCTTGGCTTCACAGTCTTTATACATACTTTCGTACATGTCCTAAAATTATATAGGACATGAATCTTTAGATCACCGACTTACAACTCGAGGAAATTGCACAAACATGGTTTGAAACTCAACTAGAGAATTATTCCTGGATCATGGACATAGGTGACCCAATCGAGACATAGACACCACACATTACAATGTGGGATGGATTTTGCTAGGCTCTCAGAGATATCTTCTACCCACCAAGATATCACTAGAACCTCCTCGCCATATGGTTTCATCTCTGACATCTTGCCAATAAGTCAGTCTAGGGATACATCGACATATTATGAAAACTATGCATCCAACTCCACATCACTAATCGAGAAGAGGTATTGATTGTCAAGTTAATTTTCGGTTTATTGCTAAGTATCCGTCGTGAAGTAGATTTGTTTGAAAGTCCTTTCCTGGACAAGGATTTTCTTCGAGCCTTGGCTGTGGAATGTAAAGTGGTACCTCAAATTTGTTCTCCTCAAGCTCGATATGGACCCTATAATATTGGTAATTCACCTAATATCCCCTCCTTTAGTCCTCATACCTCACTCGAATCATCCCATAATTCACCCTGGTGTTATTTTCACAAAACCAATTCACATTATTCTATAGATTGTTGCACACTTAAGAATTTGCGCGCCAACAAAAATTTGTTTGCATATATGGCTCTGCCTAAATCCCAATCATCTAGTGAAGTTGTATCCCTTTATAATGTTACCAAAGTGGACCCATCCCTCATCTTTATGACCACTAATGAACCATGAACATCTATTGTCCCCATGTTCACCCATAATTTCCAAATTAAACATGAATTGGCCACCCTCATTATGGACAATGGAAGCTAGAATAACCTCATCTCACAGGACTTGGTACAATGCCTCCAACTCCCAACTACTCCACATCCAACACCATACCAACTTGGATGGGTACAAAAGGAAGGCCCTCATCTCACAGTTTCTCGGTGTTGTGTGGTCACCTTCACCATTGTCTTATTTCGAGATACAATCACATGCAATGTCTCCCCTCTTGACTATGCCGAATTGTTATTAGGACTTCCTTATAAACATGCTTGAAACGATGTGTACCATGCCAAATCTCATCAATATCACTTGCAACATGAGGGATGTACCTATGTTCATACTTCTTTTTATCTTAAATCCACCCAACCTATTATTGACCAAGAGGCCCTTAATCAAGTCATTCTGAACCAATGCGTCTCTTTGTGCTTAGTTCACCCCATTAAACAACCAAAATACTCGTGTACCTCTTTCTATAACTCCCTCACTTGAATAATTTTCATATATCTTCACCCAACCCATAGGAATTCCCCTATATTTCTCTATTGAGCACACACTTGATCTATTTCTTGGTGCTTCTTTACCCAACACCCCATCCCATCACATCTCTCCCCGAGAGGCTACTGATATGGAACGCCCAATTGGTGAAATTTTGAATTCAAGCCATATTCCACCTTCATCATCACCATGTGTTTCCCCCACCTTTATTATACAAAATAAGGATGACTCACAATGGTGCCTAGTGACCACCTATTGTTTCCTTCATAAAGCTATTGTTACAAACCGCTTACCCCTACCCCGGATTGAGGACTTATTGGATCACTTACAAGGGGATTATTCCTTCACACAGATGGATTTGATAGATGACTAAAATAAAATTCGTAGGTATGTAGTAAGTCATTTGGGTAAGTGTGTGTTCATTTATATTCATGATATCTTGGTATTAATTAATTCTTGGGAAGAAGATCTTTAGCATGTTTGCAACATCCTCAATCTACTATGTAGACATACAATTTAGGTGAATAAATCCTATTGTGGACACACATAAGTTCCGTATGTGGGACTCATATTGGACATAATAGGGAGTCAATTAGATCCATATCGAGTACACATTTTGGCACACTGGGAAGTGCACTCCATTTCCCATCATCTCAGTTTTTTTTTGGGAAAGGCTAGGCACCACTTCACTCAGATTCAGACTGCATTATTCTTTGCACATGTTCTCTATTTTCCAGATAGGCATCATCCATTTGATATTTTGAAGGATTCATTTGAGTTCACCGGTGCGGATGTACTTAAACAGGGAGGTTGTCGAATGGCATACCATTTAGAGATTCTTTCTCCTAGATTTGCACATCAACAACAAGGACAACAACCAGTTCAATATTTTAACCACATGTTGGCTCAGGTCCATACTCAGGAAGTAGCTGACTTAAAGCGGCATGATCAACAATGTAGACCATTGTTCTTTCAACCATGATATTGTGTGTGGATCTTAATGGACATGCCTAGCTTCAAAGGGAAACATCATATGCTGCATACACTCAGATATGGCCCCTACATAGTTTTATAACACATTGGAGAGAATGCGTATCAACAACTTGGCATCCATGATGTGATTAATGTTAACAATCTCAAGCTATTTGAGCCACATCTCCTTGAAGAAACAACACCAGCTCCACATCCCATAGATAACATTTCATATGTTCAACCAAATCTACTCGTTGATAAAATTATTGACTCGAAGACCAGGACAACTTTCCAACAAAAATATCTTTTATATCTTGTGGGTTGAAAGGGAAAGACACCAAATTAGACCAAATGGATGTTTACAACAACATTGCAACATAATTTCCATCATTTGCTGGTGGAAGCAGGGACGCTTCCATATCTAAACAGGGAGTAATTGGGACACCAAGAAGTGTGCACCATTTCCTTCGCCACTCAAGATGAGGGGGATCTCCATAATTAATGTGTAATTTCGCTTCAAAAATTTCTATTGTAGTCATGTAGTTCACTTCAACAATTTCTGTTGCAAGCCTTTAGTTTACTTCAGTTATTTCCATTATATTCATTTAGTTCCTTTTAGTGATTTTTTGCTGCAAGCCTTTAGTTTCCTTCAACAACTTCCATTGTAAAAAAAAAATAGTGAGAAAGAAAAGCCAACTTTCTTATAGAAGGCACTCCTCTCTCACTCAATGGATTGATGGTCATTTTCTGAAACCCACGTCTCTTATTTTTCTCTCTTCAATATCTCTCTACAGTTTAGTTTCATATATGTATTGATGCATGTTCATTTGCATGTTGAATTTCAGATCATATAGTTAAAAGAGATGATGGATAAAGGGTATATCAGGATGAGTGTGTCCCCATAGGGAGCACTAATGATGTTTGTAAATAAAAAGGATGCTACCTTGCGGTTGTGTATTGATGACATTTTTTATTAGGTTAGAGGAGATACAATCTATTCTAAAATTGACTTGAGATATAGATATCACCAAGTCAATATTAAGGATGAAGACATCCACAAAATGACTTTTAGAACAAGGTATGAACACTATGAATTTGTGGTGGTGCCTTTTTGTCTTACTAACACACCAACCACCTTTATGTGTTTGATGAACACCATTTTCAGTAAGTATTTGGATAAGTTCATCCATGTGTTCGTTTATGATATCCTGATATATTCCAAGACCAAGGAAGAGCAAGAGGAGCATCTTAGGTTGGTGCTAAAAGTGATAATATATCACCAACTATATGCCAAATATAGAAAATGTTACTCCTTCAAGAGGGAGATCCAATATTTGGGTCACACAATTTCAGAAGGAGTGGTTGTAGACCCTAGAAATATTAGGGAAATCATGGATTGGCCAACCCCTTAGAATGTTTCTGAGGTAATTTCATTTATGGGATTAACTGGATATTATAGGAGGTTTATTAAGGGATTTTCCTAGGTCGGTCGTCCCATTACCTCATTGCAGAGAAAATGAATGAAGTTTGTATGGTTAGCAGAGTGTGATACTAGATTTTAGCAGCAGAAACACCTCTTGACCAATGCCCATGTTTTAAAAATCATAGACCCTGAAAAATATTTCTTAGTCTATAATGATGTTTGTAATGAAGGACTTGGTGGAGTCCTTATGCAAGAGGGACATGCACTTTTCTATGAATCAATGAAGCTAAATGAGCCTGAGCAGTGATATTCACTTGTGACTTGGAGATCACAACCATTGTGCATGTGTTAAAGATGTGGCGACATTACCTTCTTGGAAGGATATTTTTATGGATGAAAGAACACTATGGATTGAAGTACCTATTTTATCAACCACGATTTAATTCCAAATAGGCTAGGTGGATGGCACTAGTCAACGAATTCGATTTCAAGATAAAATATATAAGAGGAAAATAAAATCAAGTGGTAGATGCACTTAGTCGAAGTGTGCTGATAGTATACCTAGCAACAACAAGTACGTGTGAGTCTGACATCAAATAGAGAGTCAAAATACTCTTGAAAAGTGATGGGCATTTTAATATGGTAAAAGAAATCTTGTATCAAGAACCAAGAAGGAAAAAGTATGAGGAATACCAACTCACAATGGATGGGATGTTGATGTATAACAATAGGTTGTATATACCTGATTCAACAGAGCTGAAACACCTCATAATGAATGAGTTTCACAGGAGACAGTATGTGGATCATCATGGTTATCAAAAGATGATAACAACAATAAGACAACTATATTATTGGGCGAGAATGAAAAAATAAATTGCAGAATACATTGTCAAGTGCCTGGAGTGTCAACATGTCAAAGTTGAGCATAAGCACCTGATAGGATTGTTGCAACCATTAAAAATTAAAGAATGGAAGTGGTAGGTCATATCCATGAACTTTATCACAAGGTTTCCAAGAACAACTAGGCAACATGATGCAATCATGGTAGTGGTGGATAAGTTGTGTAAGGAAACTCATTTTTTTCCAATTAAGTCCAATATTAAAGCTACATATGTTGCTGATGTTTTATAAAAGAAATTTTTAGATTGCATGGTATGCCCAAGACCATTATTTCAGATTGAGATGTGAAATTCATTTCAAATTTTTGGGAAGGTTTATTTGCAGGCTTTAGAACACAATTAGAATTCAACATGACCTACCATCCTCAAATAGATGGATAGAGAGAGAGGGTAAATAGAGTAATGGAATATATGCTAAGGATGCATGCCATGCATCAACCCAAGAAATGTGAATAATACCTACCTATGTAGAGTTTTCCTACAATAATGGTTATCAAGTGTCAGTGAAGGTGATGTTGGAAGATTGATTGTTGTCATTGATGTCAACCCTAGTCATGGGTTTTGGACCGCAAGATTGATAAAGGTATTTTGACATGAAGGAAAATGCACATGCATATACAACACCCATGAATGGATAGTATACATCATGCTGTAACACCCATGAATGCATAGTATACATCATGCTTGTTTCGGTGGTATGTGGCATTACGGATCCTCATGGTTGAGGAGAAATGAATTTTGAAGATGACAAAGAGTTGAAATGAAGTACATGTAGGTCTCCTGAAATAATTTCAAAGAAAATAATTACAAAAATAAGAAAGTGCTCAGGTCGGCCCCTAATGTTAAAAGGAAGTGACATAAATGGTATAAATAAATATCATTATACATCCATTTGGATATGTCAAATTTCCCCGTAGGGAAGAAGAAGTAAAAGAAGGCCGGATTTCGGGGGAGGATGAAAGCCCTTTGGGTGAAGTGTTCTAAGGTATGTTACTTTTCAGGTCATCTTAACCCATTTTTGCTATAAATTTTTCTAGAATGGTTCAGATGGTGAAATCCCTATGATATTTAGAATACATACTGCTGCACCTCTTGTAAAAATTTCAGATCTTGATTCATTATAATTATGGAGATACACTTGTGGAATATAGGTTTGTGACCAGTCTTGAAACTAGTCAATAAAAGGTGTTCGGGTAAAACAGTCATAACGTTTTCTACATAGACTCCAAATTCCATGGGACCCTCACTTCATTGAAAGAGTACAGACTTTTAGTTTCAGGTGCGAAAGTATCAGAATCTAGATGTTAACATTGAGCGTGGTATGCCAAAATAAGTTGGGTCTTCGAACAAAACCAATTGAATAAAGTTCACCATTCTTTCTATAACCTTTGGGGAGGATTCAAGGAGTGAAAATTTTAGAGGAGTTTCAGAGAATACATTGAGTAACATTATTCACGATCATAGTATTCCAAGAATTGAATATTTGCAGAAATTGAAGAAGTCTCGTAAAGCATTATCGTGTCTCTATGTGATGATTGGTTGATGGTGATGATTTAATGTAAAGTTTTATTATCTCTGCATATCTTGGGTAAAGGAAGGGGAAAGGATGAGAGTTCAAATCTCTCTTGATATTGAGGATTGTATATTCCTCTTGGATTTTATCCCTCATTTTACATTTCAAAGCCGAGCTACCTTGGAAGTCATTACTCTTTGAACAAAAAACTATTGATTATTTCTCATATATTGTGCATGGTGTATTGTGGTATTGGTGTAACTCTTATACCTTTTTTCATTTCTCATCGATATAATTCGAGTTGTGCTGTTTTAAAATTGTACTTGATATCGATTCACCCCCTCTCGCGACAACAATCGGTGGTATCGTAGCTGGTTACCTTCAAGCATAATTTAACCAATCGGAAGGAAGATCCCATTTGGAAGGAAACATTCCAAATGGATTCCACCATTTGATGGAAGCAATTTTAAATACTAGAAAAATAGAATGGAAAATTACTTGAAAGCTCTTGGGCATATGTTTGGATCTCAGTTGTTTCGTGGATATAATGCTCAAGAAACCAAAGACTCCAAATGCATGGTGCTGGAAAAGGAACAACAAACCTGGTACAGATACCATCCGATGGATTGACATTCAAGGAAATCCAAGGTGGGATCATGACGTAAAAATATCTTTGGGACAAGATATACAAACTTTATGCATGGAAGAAGCGGAAGAAGAAGAAGAAGTTGAAGAAGATTACAACATCTCGCATTTCAAAGAAGAAAATAGAGGTCGGCTCTTTTGCTTTAATTGTGAAGGAGTAGGTCACATTGAATTTGAATGTTCTCATCCAAGGATTGAAAAGAAGTGACAATCAAGAAGAAATGTCCAAATGAAGAAGAAGAAAATCATAAAGAAAAAAATTATTTGACAAGAAGATGAGAATCTTAAAAATTGGAAGCATGTTGAGATTGAAAATACCAAGCTCAAAGACACACAAAAAATAAAAGAAGTGAATTGCTTAGTTGTGAAAAGACAATTTTGTAAGTTTAAATAAACAATTAGAAGACTTTCATAAACCGAGAGAAGAAACCATTTCCTTGAAAACCTACTCGAAGCAAGAAGAATAAAGGTATAAAGAAGGTCCAAATGATAAAGAAAGAAGAAGATTGTGAGAAACTTGAACAAGAAGTTGTCTCAACAGGCAGAAGATTAAGAAACCTCCGCACCAAAAGACTTTAACACATCTTGATGCATGGGTGAAACTTCATAACAAAGAATATGCAAATACCAACAAGCAGGTTACGAAAGAGCTACAATGCATTAGCCATTCCAGAAGTGGGACCGTGATACCGAAGAAGAATGATTACAAAGATGAATAACATCCAAGAAGACCCTCCTTACCTTCCTAAATCAGTAGGGCTCCAATCAAGATGAAGGAAATCATGCAATAACATATCATGAACCCGTATGTAATTCATCACAAAGAAGCCCACTTACCCAAGGTATCGTACTTTTCTTATATCATATATTTAGAATCAAATGAAAGGAAAACAAATTACATAAGAAACATGAATGGTGTAAACATAAGATATGGAAATAATCGTGGATTTGTCAACATAAGTTATAATTCATTTCCACCCGCTAGATGGTCAAAAAATATTGTATGCTACAATTGCAAATTATCTTGGTCACAAAGCACGAGATTGCATATATATGAATGAAGATGTGCTCTATGCCAACCACAAGATGGAGAAGGAAAAAGATTCAAACAATGAAGATTGTCGTATCAGCATTGGACTGCTCGGGAAAATGTAAAGAAGAAGATGAATGGTACATAGACAATGGATGTTCTTCACACATGACTGGGATCAAGACAAATTCATCACTTGAAGAGAAAGGCAATGTTGCATCGGAGATGACTCATCCGCCAAAAAAGTTGGAGAAGGTGGAGTAGAGCTAGCAGCACACAAAAGCAAAGAATGTTCTATTGGTTGAAGACTCTAATCAATCTACCTGTTAGTAAAATGTGTGATCAAGGATACACTCCCCACGCTTGATTCCTAAAATGTAAAATCAGAAAATAACTCAGAGTATCACGGTAACCCAGCAACAAGAAGACTGAAAACATATACATCCTAGACATGAAGAAGAGAGAAGACAAAAGCCACACAAAAGGATTCTATGAAGAAAACATCCCAAAGAACAAAAAATAAGGATGAAGTATTATTATTGAAAGTGCCACATGTTTAGGGGAGCAAATTCCAAAGAAGAAGGTTACCTTTTTCCATTAAACTCGTGGGAGCTACACCCCTTTAAGCCATTGATGTCAAAGGGGGAGAGAAATTGGGATCATGATGATAGGGGAAACATGAGTTTTTCCATCAATGACAGTGGAGATTGTTGAAGATTGATTGTTGTCATTGATGTCAACCCTAGTCATGGGTTTTGGACCAAGATTACAAAGGGATTTTGACATGAAGGAAAATGCACATGCATATAATAACACCCATTAATGGATAATATACATCATACTGTTTCCTCGGGTGAAGTGTGGCATGTCACATGATCCTCATGGTTGAGGATAAATGAATTTTGAAGATGACAAAGTGAATTGAAAAAGGAAGTGTTACGTAGGCTCCAAAATAAATAATTGTGTTATAATATAATTACTAATAAGAAAGTAAGTTAGGTCTACCTAATGTTAAAAGTGCTGCTTTTAGACATAAATGGTATAAATAACATAATTATATTCATTTGATACACAAGTCGAATTTCAGAGGGCGATCTATAAAAGAAGGTCGGATTTCAAGGAGTATGAAGTCTCTTTGCGAGTGGTTGTAAGGTATGTTATTTTCGTGTCATCTTACCATTTTTCCCATAATTGTTTTATAGAACGATTCATATGGTGAAATATCTTTGGTATTGAGAAGACATATCATGTACCTCTGGTAAAAATTCTGATCTGATTCACTATAATTATGGAGATACACTGGAATATAGGGTTTGTGACCAGTCCCAAACTAAATAATAAATAGGTGTTTCGGGTAAAAACAGTCATAACTTTTTCATACAGACTCCAAATGTAGTGGGACCACTTCCATTGGAAAGAGTAATGACTTTAGTTTCTTGTGCGAGTTTCAGAATCAAATATAAAATATTGAGCACGTGGAATGTCAGATAAAGTTGGTCTTCCGAATCGCACTGCACTGAATAAAGTCTACCATTCTTTCATAACCCTTTGGGAGGATTCAAGGAGTGCAAATTAGATAGCGTTTCAGAGAATACATTGAGTAACATTATCACGTGATCAGAGTACTCCAAGAATCGAATAATTTCATAAATTGAAGAAGTCTCGCGAAGTACGCATAAGTTCTATGTGATGATTGGTTGATGGTGATGATTTAATGTAAAGTTTTATCTCCCTCTCATATATTTGGTAGTGGGAAGGGAAGGCAAGGATAGAGAGTTCAAATATCTCTTCATTGAGGATTGTATCTTCCTCTTGGAGTTTTATCCCTCCCTTTACATTTGGAAGCTGTAGCTACCTTTGGAAGTCATTACTTCCCTTGAACAAAAACTATTGATTATTTCTCATATATTGTGCATGGTGTATTGTGGTGTATTGGTGTAACTCTTTTACTATTGTTCATTTCTCATTGGATATAATTGAATGGTTTAAGTATAAGTTAAAAAGGTTTTTAAAATTGTACTTGATACTGATTCACCCCCCTCTCATTATCAACAGGTGAGCCCATTTGAGGCTTTGTATGGAAGAAATTGCAAAGTTCCGATTAGTTGGGAAAATCGAGTGGACATGATCACACTTGGAAAAAACTTGTTGAGAGAGATGGAATAGGAAGTGATCATAATTAAGAAGAACTTGAAAGTGTCCCAGGACATGCATAAAATCTATGTATATAGAAAAAGAACTCACAAGGAGTTAAAGGTGGGAGATCATGTGTTTATCAGGGTGAAACCCAATAAGATCTCCTTTAGAATGGGAACTTGTGCCAAGATATCACCTTGCTATTATGGATCGTTTGAAGTCTCGGAAAGTGTGGGATCGATGGAATATGAACTTTCTCTACCACCTACTATTAAATCTCACATGTGTTCCATGTGTCTTTATTAAATAAGTATATTCATGATTCTAATCACATTATTGATTGGAATGTGATACAGGTGGAACCAGAGGGAGAATTCTATCTCAAGCCTCAATGCATCCTGGATAAGAAAGAGACATTACTCTGGAATCGAGCCATCGTGAAGGCCAAGGTGCAATGTAAGCACTTTGGAGAATATGAGGCCACATGGGAACTGTAGGATGCCATGAGAATGACCTACCCATTTTTGTTTACTATATAAAACTGTTTGTATGGTGTTAAGAACACTAATGACAATGTTACTTTAAGAGGGAGGGGAATGTAACACCCTAATTTCCCCCATGTTTGTAATTATGCTTAAGACTTCATGAATTTTAATTGATGAACAATGTAATTGTGTTTTATATTTAATGAAAATACCTACCAACTGACTGAGAGGAATCCTTGTAGTATTGGCCATGATACCACAAGTGGGAACTGGAGAGGGGGAAACTAGGAAGTTTTTGTGAATAAAATAGGAAGCTTTCCTATAATCCCAACCTACATCTACATAAAATCGAATGAATAACTTGTTTGAAGTACCCTATTTTCCCTATTCACAAGAAATCCCATTAATGGCATGATATCGGGTGGTTGTTACAATCATGACTTCCTTAAGAAAATGTACTCAAAAGAGTGAAGGGGATGGCTGAAGTTGTTAGCCAGGAGTACCCTAAAAGTGACCCTTCAATTTGGGAGATTGACCCTGAGGTTTCTTATGACAAAATCAAGTTGAGGAACCCGAGGGGAAGGAAGAATATTCCATACCAGGAAACAAAGAGGCATAACGAATGTGAGGTAAGGAAGGAGAAGGAATGAAATCAGAGTGGTATAAAAAATGTGGAAGAGGGATCGATACAGAGAACACATGCCAGATTAGAGTGGAGAGAACTGGGAAGTTTTTTTTAAAGAAAATAGGAAGCTTTTCCAGAACACTAATGGTAAACATTAGAAAATAGAATACCCATATCAAAACTTGAGAAGAGAGGGTCGTGGGTTCGTGCTTGCTGGAAATAAATTAACACTGGTAAGGGGAGGGTGTTGAGGGATTGTGTAGCAGTGAAGGGACTCCCTTGTGTAGAGGAAATATAGCTAGGAACACACCTAGTAATCTTGTGGAGGTCCTAGGCTTAGTGGGAATAAAATATTTTTGTTGTTCTTAATGTAGTTAAGGAGAGTAGCCTTCCTGACCAAATCCTTAACATGATAGCCAACTTGTGAGATGTTCCCATAGTGGTATCATGGCCTGGCATGGGGGTGGCTTGTTGTAGAAAGAAAATGTGTAGCAGACCCTACAGTTGGGTGGAAAGGAGTTCACCCTCAGTCAGTTGGTTGACTAAAGTTTGAACTGAAAAAGATAAGTGTTTCTTCAATATATTCGGCAATTATTGTGTTAATGAATATGAATTGTATTTTGTTGTGAAAGGAAGTCTTATCATGTTGATTTTAATGTTGAAATATGAATAATGTTTGGACATGGGTTTCTTCCTAAGATTAATTGATTATCTGTGGTAACTATGAATGCGAGGTTTGAGGGAGGCCCATAACCCTGATTTTTCCCTAAGTAATTGAATGGAAAGTTTGAAAGATGAGAAAATCATCACTTCTGGGGTTGTTGGGAGGTGTCATGTGTGTGTTGTGGAGAAGGGCCAAAGGTCCAAATATTTAGAGTTAAGAACCAAGCAACAATACCAAGAAGGTGAATATTCAATTTGTCTTGCTACACCCTGTAACCCTTTTGAAATCCCTAAGTAAACCTTGAGAGAACTTCAACTGTAGATCAGATGTGGAAATTCGATCCCAACCATTCCTCGAAGATCTGAAATTTGGAGAAATCCTTTTGGAAGGAGAACCTTTTGGAAAAAATCTGGAGTGGTGTCAAGGTGAACTTTCTGATGGGAAATTTCCGAGTCGATGAGAGTCATTGATTTAATAAGAGATTATACTAATGATATCTATATTGTATATCTGCCGTGAGTTAATCTACCAAGCATGTCAAAAAATTTTCATTTAAAAAGATCTGTGAGGAACGAGTAGAAGGAAATTCCCATGAAGAAATATCGAAGGAGAAAGTATGAAGGGACTAGAGCCGTAGATCTACCAATGAGTTGGTCGATGGGATATGAGCTGTTGATTCCATCATCGGGCCAACTGATAGGAGAACTTTATCAAAGTCGTGAGGTTGGTTAAATGCCAATTGGATTTGATATTGAAGAGATTCCTTATCATTAGATGTGGGGATATGATGACCATCAGATCCATTAGAAAACCAAGTTTGGAAATCACTATTTGAAGAAGCCACGAGGACGTGAAAGGATGCATTTTCTCGGTGGTGAGAGCTCGAGTGAACATGGGTCATCGACCTATAGAGGATTCCACCCAATGAGATATCAACCATATATCTAGTCATGGAACCCACCTAGTGAGCGATTAGGAAGAGCTGGGTGAGACTGTTAGCTATCGTGATGTTTGAAGGTTCTGAATAAATCGAGACCATTGTTTTCCTGGGTTCGTGATCATTGGATTTGTCAGGAGTGAGTCTATCAGAAAGAATGGATTGGAAGAAAAGTTTGGGGTTTCTTAACCCATATTCCTAATGAGGGAGAATCCAATTCATCGCCAACCATTGATTTAACCCATGCCAAGTGGGATAGAGCCATTCATCTTGGTGAGTTTATCTCCCAGACTACGTAGTTGCTTTCCACCGAAGGATTTATATGGGAGTGAGACATGTCCAAGGACATGTCACTTCCATGTTGTTACACATCTAAATTACTCACTTTGATAGTGTCGCAAGTGTCATCATTACAAAGGTCGCAAGTGTCGCATTTTTCTCACAAGTGTCGCAAGTGTTAGGGAAGCATACTGCCATGATGCCTATGTTGTGCCTGTAAATGACATTAGGAGGACACTTGGAACATGTCAAACACTTGATTTGGAAGAGGAGGAAAGGTTAACTAGTCTCATGAACCTTTTGCCTTCTGAAAACACTAAAAAAAACTAAGTTTTGGAGGAGAGCGCTCCCCTATACCTCTTATGGGAGTGCTGGCGCTCCCCCTTACACTATCTGGGACCGTTATAAAGCTCCTTTGGCCCTTCTAGGGAGCGCTGGTGTCTTTAGGAGTGATGGCGCCCCCCTAAGCCTACTGGGGAGTGCTACAATGCTCTTATGGCTCGTTTGAGGGAGCACTGCCTATTCTGGGCAGTAGTTAAGTTGTTGAGATGAATGGGGGAAGGATCCTTTCATTCTTGGAAGGGAGTTGGATTTGAATCCCTAGTCTAGCCATGGTCTTAGGGAAGATCCTCAACTGAAGGAGGAAAATCCTCAACTGAAGGAGGAAAATCCTCAACTGAAGGAGGAAAATCCTCAACTCACCCCAAAGATATCTCAAGTTGTTGAGCCTCTCCAAGGCTATATAAGCAAGATTTCTCATGGTGAAAGAGACTGGAAAGGGAGAATCACACCAAACTTATGATCTTATAAGTGGTGCTGGAACAAAGATGTTTTGGAGGAAATAGACCTATGATCTCATAGGGAGCAATCAGTGAATCTATCATCATTCAGGTCATGGATATTTTGAGCAAGGGTTAGACAAGGAGGACTTGACGAAACTGCTGCAATCCATCTACAGCTGTAAGTAATGTTTTGTCCTCATTAATATAATTTGCTTGGCCTGTTTCTTTCTAATTCGCATTCAATCTCACATGAATTTGTCTCTTTAGTTGATAGACCTATTTTAGACTAATCTTCATAGAGTAGGAAGTGGTCGTACTTTGTTTGTCTACAGGGCTTATCGAAGAGCGAAAGATTGGAGCTCAATTCAGAGCGTGCAGGGACAAACACCGGTAAAAGGTACTTTTTTCCTCCTTCCTCCTCACACACTAGTCCACCTAGATCTAAAAGGAAGTTAGTGACCATGATAAGCACTTTCTGTCTTAGAGTTAAGAGTCTATCTCTTTGAGGAGATCTATCTGTCCGCAGGGAGATTTTCCTTCAACAGAAATTGGTGACTCCACTAGGGAGGAATCAAAACTTTCTTAGTTTTGTTTTTCCTCATAGGCCTTGTCTTACCCTTTGTGTTCTTAGACCTTGTTCACCCCTTCATATCTTATTGAATTTTCCAATTGACTCTTTACCCCATCACATTTAGCTTGCCTGTCAAAATTTGATCAAAATTTTGGGTTTTTGGACATTTTTATGAGTTTTTTGAGCCTGACGCCCCCCTGCCCATGTTAGTAGAGCACCAACACTCCATGGAAGTGTTGGAAAGAGTGTTATAACGCCCTGGTGTCCCTTACACCAGAGAACCATCCCCTTTTTGCACAAAATCTCTTCAAAAATTGCATTTTTTGGAGGTCCAAACCCTGTTTTTTCACTTGCTGAGTTGCTTTGGGATTTAATGCTTCTTATTTTGACCTTTGACATGCTTCCTCCTGAGAAGTAAACACCTTGTTGTTCATATTTTATGCCCTTCTTCCTTATTTTTGAGTTTTTGCTGTTGAGAGCTTGAAATCGATCCGCTGCTTTCTTCTCTCCTATCTGACTGAGCGAGAACTCTAGTGAAGGACACCAGAAGTCCGTGACTCTTCTCATTTGGTTCTTTGAGGTCATCTGATCCAATTTATTTCTCCTTCCTTTTGCGTTTTTGATTTTCTTTCTCTTTTTTGATTGCAAAAAGGTGTGTTGTTTGTGCGAAATCTGCGTTTTCTTGTCCGAATCTCCTTGATCTGAAAGGGTAGTTGGCAGGACAAGTTTTTCATTGAATTGATCATCATTTGCATGCAAAAACCAAAAGTACATCTTAGTGATTAGTTTGCATATTAGTTTTCATTTCCGAAATGTTGTAGCATTATATTGGATTTGATTGAGAACGAAATTGATTGAGGGCATTCCTTATCAAGTGTTTGATAGTAAAACGACTCTTTCTCTTTCCCTTAAATAGGTATTCATTGAAAAGAAACAATTGCTTATCACATTTCATGCATATTTTTGGGAATTGAGTCATCATTCCACCAGTTTCACTTTCGTACACCCTCTGAGTAAACAACATCCATTAAAATCAACGCTTAACTAAAAATTATCAGACTTTTTACATCTTTGTTAGCAAACCTACATTAGTTTAAGGTGTAGGGATTTGGAATAGGTTGAAAAGATAACTTTCCAAATCTATCAAACAAACTTAGTATCTTGCGGTAGGGAGAGTCAAATCCAATTGTCGTATTGTCTTGCTGGGATCCCCCTCTCACACAGGAGTTACGCATGAGGTCACATTCGGGTGAGTTACAGAGATTATCCCTCCATGGTTCAACTATTTGTAGTGGTTGGATTGTATATTGGGGGTCACTGGAAGGTATACCCACAATTATGTGTGGGAGCCTTTCAAGTTGATTTCAGACTTATTATCCTGCCCATACGTTCCGACTGGACTGTCGATTGTACCCATCCAGGGGCTGACTACGATTTGGTGACCTTAGTAGCCACAATATTTAGGGTCTCACACAAGGTGACGGTGAAGGGAAGTCTCACTGTACCTGGAACAGACGTTGGTCAAACTCACTTAGGCTCCTTGGAGGGTAAATCCACAATTACTACGTGGAAGCTTGCACCAAGGCGTAAGTTCGTTAAGCAGGTCGCC